>VYZW01015398.1:5460-16498 GCA_013401315.1 Balaeniceps rex
GGGGTATTTAATATAGTTTGTGATTTATTAAATAACAAGTTAAATAGAATATGATACATTGGCTTACACTAGTAGATGTTTGCTTAAGATAAGAAAATGGAGAAAAACACACCACTTCCACTTTAACTCGTAAATGTGCAGAGTAAAAATATTTCAAAAAATATTCGGAGTGAATTGAGGAAGAGTAGGACTTTTTTTAGCTGTTTTCTCTCAGTCTCACTCTCTCTCAGATACTGTTGTCCAACTTCAACCAAACTTGAAGGAGGGTTGCTGTTGCAGAGATTCATTTCCAGAAATGAAAATCAGAGGCTGAGTACAAGAGAGACTAAAATTAGTGCTCCAATGAGGCGAAGAAGGAAGTGTTCGTGTAGATCTACACCAGCCACAGCACATGCTGACTTTGTCCAGGTACCAGGAAAAGCAGAAAAAAGGAAGATAAAAGGACAGGACGATCCAGTAGTACATAGGGGTCAGTGTTGCAGGGAACATCAGGGCTATGGACTAGAATGCATCAGTTGGAGGAAACAGGAGATACCTGGAAAGCTACAGGTCCTGTGGGGAGGAACTGCAGATGCTGTAGGAGACTGGGAGGGACTATTGCAGAAACAATTTGGGAGACAGAACAAGTTACAGAAATCAAAATTCATTCGCTCAGCTACCCACAGAACAGTTTATTTTCTGTTTTGAGAAGGTAAAAGGAAACTTGCAAATCTTGTAAAAGAGGGTTTATTTACTTTCATTTGTTTGTTTTTACCAAAACTAATGGGTAAAATCCCACATCTACCATCAAAAGTCAAAAACCTCCCGGACCCATTCACAATGTTTTCCACAGTTAAGTCTTAAGCTCTCTTCTGTCTCTCTCTTTTGCNCTGCCTGTTTTGTGAAATTTAAACCTCAAAACAAATAAAACTACTGCCATACTTTAGGCCAGTCCCTTTACATGCCAAATCATGTCTGCAACATATGCAAATCTAGCTTAAGGGACAAGTTTACTACTGTTTTTTTTGTTGTTGTTTTTTTAAATCAGAAAACTGAAATATTTAACTGAAAGCACAAGTGTCAAGTTGCAAGGCCAGGAACAGTAATTCAGAGGACAGAGAGCTCTCAACATGCAACAACACAGAACTGGTAGTTTAAATACTGCTTTGCTAGGAGAATTCAACATTTCCCACCAACCAGTAAATGCAGGTTAAGATGCATGCTCTGCTCTGAGCAACACCTTGTTTCCCATGCAATTATAAAAATAAAGAAATTTTTATGTTCAATTCTCACTTTACTTCTTTTACCTAAGTAGGAGTTTCCTGAAAAAGCAAACACACAAAACAGGCAGTTGAAAATAAACCATAACGTAAAAATGAAAGTCTATGCTTTCTTTCAATACTGTGTTGTTACCTCTCCACTATGGTTAGCGTGAGCCTACCATGAGCACTTAAAACCAGACAGAACTAACCAGCTTTTTAAACTTTTTGATTCCTTCATGCATTGCTTTTCTGTAATACTTTCAGGAACCTAAATAACATCATTTTGCACCCTGAAAAAAAAATTTCACTTCACTTGCACATGGAAACATTTTAATGGCTTGATTTCAGAATGCCTCTGAGCAAGGTAAAGGAGTTACTCCATTAACTATTAGAATACTCAGCACCACAGTATGCTAATACTCGTTGCCAAACAAGGCCCAGTGTAGGTATTATAAACTATGAGAATTTTCTGAAACTCATCTTACAGTATTTAGAATCACACTTGAGTAAATGTAAAACATTTGCACGTGTTCCTAACGGAGAATGTCTCATATCTTAGGGCAAGATACCACAAGAAACTTTAAAAACCCAAAAACTGGAAACTTTTTTTCCTTTTTTCATTATAACATAACGAAATATTAATGCTGCTTCATTGAGTTCAGGTTTCCTTTTTCACAGAATGGAATTTTCCCCTTTGTAGAAATAAAAGTATTTCCAAAGAAAAGATAATTTCAAGCACATAAACACAACATTAAACATCCTAACAATTAAGGAATTTCTTGTTTGCTTAGGTTGTTTAATGTCACCAGATATTACCTCCCATTTCTTTCAAGTTGATGGAAGTTAAATATAACTTGCATAAACATTTTGCGTAAACTTTTACAAGCTATATGCAGTATTCAGTTCTTAATCATAGTATTTATTCGCTGTTGGTATATTCTTGTCTTTTGACAAAACTCAATTACACAACTGTGTCAGTTCTTAGGGCAAGACCTAAAATAGACTGAAATACAGATCCTGCTCCCCTCTCCGCCCACACCTTCACTTTATGTTCTACGGCGCAAATTTTGATCAAAAGCCGTAACTAGCTGTTCAGCTGGAATGGAACTTTTCATAGTCTCGAACAGACATCTACACACAAATTTTCCAGCACAGTAACACCTCGTCTGTGTCCTGGAACAGGACCTGAAAAAAAAAAAAGCTCTCTGCCTCAAATCTGCAGAAGCCTCCTGATATACACTGTGATGCAAAGAAAGAAAGAAAGAAGCGGGGGGAGGGGGGAATCACACACACCAAGCCCCCCCGCTCCAATTTTCAATGCTACTCAAAACACCAGGAAAAAATTACTTTTGCTGCCAGTAGAGTAAAATACAATAAAGTCAGTTTGTTTCTTGGCAAGGAACTGATGTGACCATTCTAAAAACATGGTATTGGTACACAAATCTAAAGGAACTGTAAAAACAGAGCAACGATGTTTGTGTACACAAACTAATATTAGCCATAGGAGGGAATTCATTATTTTAAAAGACTCAGTTATAAATATGATAGTTTTTCCTCGCTCATAACATTAACTTCCCTTCCATAAAATCACACACATAAAAAGACCAAAGTTAGAAAACAAAGCACANCAGGACCTGAAAAAAAAAAAAGCTCTCTGCCTCAAATCTGCAGAAGCCTCCTGATATACACTGTGATGCAAAGAAAGAAAGAAAGAAGCGGGGGGAGGGGGGAATCACACACACCAAGCCCCCCCGCTCCAATTTTCAATGCTACTCAAAACACCAGGAAAAAATTACTTTTGCTGCCAGTAGAGTAAAATACAATAAAGTCAGTTTGTTTCTTGGCAAGGAACTGATGTGACCATTCTAAAAACATGGTATTGGTACACAAATCTAAAGGAACTGTAAAAACAGAGCAACGATGTTTGTGTACACAAACTAATATTAGCCATAGGAGGGAATTCATTATTTTAAAAGACTCAGTTATAAATATGATAGTTTTTCCTCGCTCATAACATTAACTTCCCTTCCATAAAATCACACACATAAAAAGACCAAAGTTAGAAAACAAAGCACAGTATCAGACAGCAGAAGAGTAAAGTTACCAAGACAGAAGTCATTTGAGTCACAAAAGAGATTGACACTAACCAATGTGACTAAATACCATCATTTACTGGTTTATGTGAAATAATGGTGGTACTGCAGTTCAACTTTTGGTGGATGAGAAGAAAGAAAAGATTAGAAAGCGTCAATGACTACTTTTCCTTCCTCGCAAACTACTAAATCTAGGTGAGAAAAGAGAAAAAGTTCCAAACCTTTAGGAAGGTGACTTGGCTTTCTTAACTTCCCCACTAAGAGAAAATAATTTCTAAAAGTACAACAGGAATGCAAATATATTTGTCATCTAAGTCTTGAAAATAAAGCTATTCAGTTCTGCTTCTGCCATCATCATTAACAGATTTGATAAATACACAAACTCGTATTCAACAGTTCAACGTATCAGTTTAAGAAATAAAGTCATGATTATACAACGTCAATTGGGAAACTGAGGCTGGGAAGAGTTATCTGAAATTCCCTATAACCTCAAGACTTCCTGAATCATAAATACTATCCAAACTTACTAATCACAAAGGCACATTTCCCACATTTGTCAATCTTTGTAGCAGATTTCATAAGTCACATTTCAACAATTTATTTCTATCTAAATATTTCTGCTTGTCCCGGTTTTTCCCATGACACTTCAAAATTGTCTATCGCCCTTGCCAATTTCCCACTTTCTAAAATCGTGCATGACAATGACCCTCTCCTTAGAATCTGTCAGCCAAACCCACAGTGATCACAGAGGGGAAAGATGACTTAAAAAAAAAAAAAAAAGAGTCAGTGAAAGGCCATCGTCTCAGAAGCAAAGAACCCCAGCCCCAAGATAACACGGAAGAGAGTTATTTTTTTCCTCTTCAACCTGAACTATACATTTACGTTAATTCTTCCAACTATATTCCTTACTCCTCCTGTCCTCCCTTTCCCATTTTCAATCCTTTCTGGTTCATAAAGATTGGCATCTGAACTTCTGCACAGTCAAAAAGAGAAGGTTTTTAGCTCCACTTTTATCAGTGGATGCTCACAAAATGCAGTATGCAACAGCAGAGAACTGCTCCTCTGGAACAGCCTCATGAAGAGACAACTGAAGTGTTGAGGAGGGAGGGAAGGAAAGGAAGGGAAGTCACAGGCTTCCTGCTATTACAAGCCAAATTTAAACCCTTTCTACATCACAAGGGGCTCTGTTGTTGGCAGTAATGCAAAGAGTAGAAAATTTGGTTGATATGGAGTCTTCATTATGCTTAAAATGCAGCTCTTCCGTGTTAAAGATGAGGCACACTGGAAGAATATTGTGGGGAAACCACACTCCCATCACTTATGAAATTGCTGTAGGAAGACGTCAGTTGATAGCACAGCCAACTGAAGCATCCTGCAAGAGCTTGGAAGCGGGCTAAGCCCTTCCAAAAACTCCATCCAGAAAAACCTGTGCTGTAGACCATGCCTTGCTTCTCCAATATTCTACTCTGCTTACCAATGCCACAGTGCTGTTACTTTCCACACACCACCTTCACAATAGGAACAACAAAAAAAAAAATATATATTTCTGTCTCTAACTCAACTACAGATTATAAAAAGAACATTGAAAAATTTTTAAACGGTCTTCACTGTAGTTAACTTGGCTAGAGCTTTAACCACCTTCAAATTCACCTTAGCGTTGTTAACTATTAAGCATATTAATTACCTGCAACACTTGATTCCATAGAGTTCCTCAAATAATTAATTAGCTAAAGCAATCAAGAATTGGAGTCCCAGAGGAAATTCTTCTAGTTTTGTAAAACTACATAGACTTCACCTTGTTAAATGCTACAACTCTACACGAGGCCAATTCACCTAAATGCACGTGACAACTGTCACTTCATCTGTTTAGGGCCAGAATCCTTAAAACCAAAACAAATTAAAAAATTGCCACACTCACTGAAGGAAACTTTAGCATTTAGCACTGGATATCCTGTTTAGTCGCCAGAAATTAAGAATATCTGAGTAACACTAAAGAAGAACTTTTGATTCCCTTGTTTGTAGCACATTAGACACCTTTCGTAACAGGTATCCTCCTTCTACTTCAAACATCAATTATCACAGGGCAAACAAATCAAAGGCAACCAAGTTTTAGACAAGACTTTAAACTGGATTTCTTTCAAGCCACATGAATAAACTGCATCAACAGAAATAATTCAAAACTACAGTTGTATACATGGACACTAACATTAAAAAATGTCTCTTCATTCCAGCATACTCCAGTTTTCACTGCCTCTCTGCTGTTATTCATCACATCAACTGTGGTGTTCTATGCAAACAACTTTATGCTCTAGAATGACTGATAAGACCATTAAGAGAAGTAATGCTTTACTCTTCCTATTCTTCCAAAAAACCACCATGCTATCACTCTCATTAGCTGAATCCCACATCATTTTTCCACAAGGTAAGTAGGGCAGAAAGGGAATGAATTGGGCAAAAAGGATAGCAGGGAAAGCAGGACAAAGTAGGGAGCAGCGAGTTACTTTGAAGAAAATAGAAGTTACTTAAGGACTAACGTGTAACTTGCAAGAACTTCAAAACCCTGAAAACATGTAAAGTGCACGTTATGATCTACCGATTATTTTTGGCAACAAAAACCTAAAATTAGATGCATTGTAACTTATTTTTTGTACATTTTATATATACCACTTTTTAATTTGATTTTTATGCACGTGAATGTTCTAATGCATACCACCCAGGAAAGGACAAGCACAAAGGACTGACTGCAAGACAATACACCATGGGGTGGGCAACCTATAGTTCCTGAGCTGCATGCAGCTCCCTAGCAATTCGAGTGTGGCTCCCACACCGGGGTATGCTATGTGATTGGCAGCAGGGCTGTGCTGGCATAGGGCTGCCAGGTAATCCAAATCCCTTGCTTTGAGAAGGCAGAAGCCAGCAGAGGCTCCTGAGGCCAAATTTGCCATGTTGCCCTGGAATTCAGCTGCACGCTCAGCTCATCCCCAACCTACAACACCGAAGTGAGATACTCAAGGAACGCACTGCTGTTGCAAATCCCAGAGCGTGTCCCAGTCCCTCCCCAGCTCTCCAGGCTTTGTATAACGGGTCTCTGGGCTCCCAGTTTCACACAAATTTGGGTATGCAGCTTGCAGGGTTGAGAAGGTTATCTATCCATGTAATACACCGTTCGTTACACAGCAGCATCACCTCTTTAAGAGCATCTGTATGCTTAGAAAACTTAGAAGAACTGTGTTGGTTAAATGGATTGCTACTTTTAAAGTTGCCAGGGATCCTTGACTTCCACTTTCATTGATGAACTTTTTACTTAGCAGCTCATGTTGAGAGCTGCTACATCAAAGTCAACTTATGCAAATCTTTTAAGTCATGCAAGTCTTTTAAGAGGTCTTTAGTAACAACAGCAGCCAAAATAATGGAGACAACTCAGCAGTAACAGGATGCAGGACTGGGCACTTACGAAAAAGAGTTGTCTTGGATAGAGAAAATATTCCCTATAAAGATGAGCTAAGAACATGTAGCACAGAACGTAATTTATTATTAATCAGCCTGAACTTTCTTCCAAAAGACTGTGTACCTTATCCTGAACTAGCATTTGGGGATTAGGAAGAAGTATTGTCCAGGCTCCTTGGCTAAACTTTTAGCTCAGACATTCTTACTAAAGAATTAACTACTGAAAGACTAGCGAAAGCTTAATCTTCCCAAAAAGGCAGGATTCACAAAATTGATGATACTACTAGAAGCTAGAGGATGCCAGTACAAAAATGCTATGTTTGAAAACAAGAAAGACAAAACCACTAATATAATCTAAAGAAATTAAACACAGAGAATAAGCTCTGAAATTCCAACACCTTAATTCAATTGGAATTAATTTAGCAGGTTTTGGTATACACACACAGGGATGCTTGCAAGCGTAAACTAACATGCAGAAGAATCTCTTCCTACTCCCTAGCAAGGTCAGATGAAAAGTTAGCAAACGCAAATCTTTCTCAGACAAAATAATAGATTTCCATTTTCTTTATCCTAATGTCCTTCCCCTCCTCACAACTATCAAATAATTGAACAGATTTTAAGTGTAAACAAGAAAAGCTTTTAGAAACATAATTTAACACAAAGCTCTGGACAAGGAAACACAACAAAAGAGAGAAGAAAATCTAACCTATTACCCTCAAAATTCATAGTACAATCTCATTTTGTGAGGAGACAGAAACAAAAGCCTTACTTGCTCTAAATAATGAAAATTGCATTCATTTTGTACACTAACAGGAGACATGTTTACAGCAGTATGAATCAATGTGCTATAGCAGAGGTAAATCAGTGTCAGCCATGTTGTGAAAGAAACTGCAGTTAAAAAAAAAATACCACAAAACTTAAGCCTTAAGCAAATCAGCTATACTGAACCTTGACATAAATCATTTTATACCGTTAGCTCTTACTTATTATTGGTGCATGACTTCTTCAAGTTAATGTCTATTAATCTCATCTAAAAATACACATCCAAATTCTAGAGACGGTGAAACAGTAGCAAGGAGAAAATACACCAAGATATAAAACAACAGCAATGACTACTGTGCGGCGCACAGACATAAGGTAGGTTGTAAAGTGAAAAAACAAATGCACTTACTCAGCATTAAATCCATTCACGTGCAAGATCCTCATCTGTTTGACTATTGTGCTTTTACCGGATTCACCAGCACCTAGAAAATGAAAGTAAATCAATTTCAGAAGGATGCATGAGTGATGAAGGGACACACTAGAATTTTTTCTTCAGGGTAAAATCGAGAAAGTTGGTTTTCTCAGTGCAAGAGTGAAAAGTGAAAGAAAAAGAAGTAATTGCCACTGGAAACTTCAGTTGTAGCTAAAAATAAATGCCCAGCTCAAGTCATGTGTCAGATCTGAATCTTGGATCATTTCACTGTCCATTTTTCCAGTGTCAACGTTAAAAGCAGATTGCAGGGTTTGGAAG
The DNA here is from genome assembly GCA_013401315.1 of Balaeniceps rex. Taxonomy (NCBI): domain Eukaryota; kingdom Metazoa; phylum Chordata; class Aves; order Pelecaniformes; family Balaenicipitidae; genus Balaeniceps; species Balaeniceps rex. The sequence continues at coordinate 13,755 of VYZW01015398.1, forward strand.
AAAAAAGGACAACTTCAACATTTTATAGAGAACAAGACAGGGAACATCAAAATCTGCTTGCCTTGTCACTACTATCTGATGGAGAGGAAGGCAGACTGAAGTCCACACTAAACTGAAGCATTTTTGTTAGATCCCTAAAATATTTTAAGTTTGGCTGTGGTTATCATCACCCAGTCAAAAGACTGTAACTTAAATCACAAGAAACAAAATACGTGCATATTCACATCTGAAAAAGGAAGGCATCCCCTTTAAGCCTCCACCCACAAAGCTACAGAAACCTCCTTCTCTAATTTGTGTCTTGTAAGCAACCTCCCACCATCTCTACATGTTCCAAATCAATCCCATACGCAACGAGACGCAAAGACCACTGTTTGTGGCTGCATGCTCCAAACAGCCACCCCCCCCCTCTGATTCCCTTATATACCTGCAGTACAAAAAAACCACTCCACTTTACTCCAGTTTCCATAAGTAGATGTATGCTATTTCTGTTGTGCTGCACGGATGCCAGTGCACAGGGCAACCCATCTGCCTATAATACCCGTTTTTCCATGCACGCTAAAAAGACTCGAACAGCAGCATTTAATTGAGCTGCTCCACGCTGCCAGATCGGTAGCTTTCTATATAAAGCAAACATATTTTCACAAGACTAGTATCATAACCTGGCAAAATTTAGAAAGATTCTCCTTTGCATCTCCTGGTTACTCATTTATTCCTCCCATTAGCCTATGTCTCAACAACAGAAAACGTATGTCTGTGGCAGAATGGGCACAGAGGTACAGTTTGTATTTATAGGATGCCAGGTCTCTGCTAGCACACACTGACAGCACAAGCCTCCATTTTGAGCCTCGTGTTCAAAACTGTAATATTTCAAAGTTCCCCTCTGCTTTCTCCCTTCCTTTCCTTCTCCCTCATGAATTCCCAATAGTCCTGCTCTTCTCTCCATAAAACCTGCTTGCATGTTTTGCCACCTTAATACCAGAGCCTTACTCCTTTTTCCTCTCCTTGCTCACTGATGTTTTGTGAGCATTTAGAGAGCAGTTTTTATCTACAACTCTTTATGCAAGCGCCATTTCTCCCCTAAACTACTATTTTATAACATACACACGCTGCCTCTTCAGGCATACTGCACCATGCAATAAAGACAGGCAGCAAAACTAATCAAGACTGAGTAACTTGGATTAAGATAGAGACTGGGTCCTCTTCACAACTAAGAATTATTCAGGAATAGCCGTATATGCTATAGTCATATTACCATTCAGAATAATTAGTAACAAAATTTCAGCTGTAACTCTAAATCACATCTTATAAGCATTGGGAGCCAAAATCCTTACTTCACTTAGGCCAAGAACGGGGGGAGACAGTTGTTGCTTTTGCTATAAACGCATACAGCTTGGTATTGACATATCCGGGTTCTCTGGATCAGATACAATGCCAGTGAACCAAAATTAAGCATTACATCTAAATTTCTGAATAAGTCTATTTCTATATTTGGCTACTCATTAAGGCCCTATTCTTACCAACAAGTATGCATACATTTAACTGCACCACCAAGGAGAGTTCCATTAATTTCAGTGAGTCTGCTCATGGCAGAAGGGGCAAGCATGTGCACAGCGGTGGGGCCTACAAAGAGTAGTATAAACCTCTTAGCGTATTTAGCAGCTCTTCTTTGTTGTTATTTGAATATGATGTGAAAATATTAAGAATACTTCCAAAGTACTTGGGGTTTTTTAATTTCACGTCTTAAAAAGTAAACGTAACATAGTAATAGGGACGTGAGCTTTTTTTAACCAGTCAGTTTGTGTGTTATACTGTCCACAATTCGTGACAGTCACTGTTAGAAACTGCAACAGCTGAACTATCACTTTAAAACTCGCACAGAGATGACCCAACAGCCATTGGTAAAACACCCACAAATTTTTATTTACAAGTATCTAAACTATTTTTCAGCCACCAAAACTACAGGAAACAGAAAGAAAATCCAGGCAAGCCCATCCCGTTTCTGTTTTCTGAAGTTCTGCCTCTGATGAAAGTAACCCATCTGATGACAAATGGTTTCTACATATCTATGTAACGTTCAGCCTGAAATCTGGAAGTCCAAGACATTCCACAAGAGCTGAAGTCCAAACTATCCTGTTAAAAGATTTCTGCTGGAGCCCCGGCAGACCCCTCAGTGCTGCAGGTGCTGCTGTAGTCCCAGTCACTCTCCATTTATGTTAAGCCTCTTTCTTCAAATTAGCATTTGAAAGATTTTACCGTTAAAGAGTACACTTCCAAATTCACAATCTCAAAAAAAATTTTTTTTTTTTTCAATTACAGTTGTTTCACACCAGAACCGAGTCAGCTCACTGAGGCCTACCCTCTGCTCCATGCTAAAAACCCTGCACAAGAAGCACAAGCGGTCCCTTGCCGTGACCAAAGCAACTGAGATCTCACAACTGTATCTTATTTTAAAACACTACTTTAAAATACTTTGAAATAACGAGTCTGACAAGCATTTTCTTGTTCTCTCCGATCACGATTTTTGGACCTTCCCCTTCCTTGAAGCTGTAACCTGCATTTCTAAACATATCTCCTGAAAAACATGACACATGCAGGTAACCCGACTTAACTGCTTAAATAATACCTGAAACCAAGCTACAAACGCTCCCCTCCCTCCAACCGCGCGGTACTTTAACTAATGGTGCGACAGAAGTAAGCCTAACGAGCCTGCCGAGGGACGGAGGACGCGCCCAGGACCCACCGGG
>VYZW01015398.1:17493-77290 GCA_013401315.1 Balaeniceps rex
GGGGGAGGGAGGGAGGCACTCTCCCGGGCTCCCTTCTTCTTCCTCCTCCTCCTCCTCCTCCCCCCTACTCGCTGCTGTGGCGGCCGCTGCCCAGAGCCAGAGACATGGAGAGAGCCGAGCCCGGAGCCAGCCAAGGGGGGGCCGATGGCGATGACTTTGCTGCTGCTCCGCCGGGCCTCCTCCCCGGCAGCTGCAGCTGCCTCTCCTCCCCCGCCCCCCCGCTCAGCCCCGCGCCGATCCCCTCAGCGCACCTTTCCCCGGAGGGGGGTGGCGGCCGGGCCCGATGCGGAGCGATCCGCGGGGATCTCCGCGCCCCCGGCCGGGCCGCCGGCTCCTCTAGAGGGAACAGAAATGACCCCCCCCGCGCCGCACGCACGGGAACAAATCCAGCTTCAGTGCCACCCCCAAAAAAAAAAAATAATCCTCTTTAGATCCAAAGGCACGGGCTCCAGGCGCGGAAACCTCCCCAAATCCTCGGCGGGGAGGATCGGGAAACGTCTCTTCCTCGCCTCTCCCCCCGCGCTGACGGGCTGAAGCGCCGAGGGGGTCACGCCAGCCCAGCTCTCGGCGGAGGTCGGGTCCCCGTCCCTCGCCGGGCGCCGCAGCTCCTCGCCCTCCGGCCGCCGCGGGTCCTTCCTCCCTCACCGGGGCGGCGGGGTCCAATCCAAGCCCCCCCTTTTTTTCCCTTTTTTTTTTTTTTCCTCCTCTCTCCTTGCTGCTGCTTTTTCACATTAGGTTTCCAGGCGGCTGAATCCTCTCGGCTTCTCCAGCGAACGGGGAGGGGGGGGGAGAAGGGGGGAAAAAAAAAAAGCCCGCTTGGTGTCTCCCCCCGAGCAAAACCTGTCCCTCACGGGAGGATTCTTCCCCGTCTTATTTTTCCTGCCCTCTCCCGCATTTTTTTTCCCCCCCTCCCTTTTTTTTTTTTTNTTTTCCTTCCCCCTATTGAGCTGCACCGAGGCGGCGGAGCGGCGGGGTGGGGCGAGCAGGCCCACACTGAACCCTGGGAGCGGGGCCGCTCACATGACAGCCCGCGTCAGGCCGCGCCGCCGCCGGCGCCCTCTTCGNCGGGGGTAGTTTGGAGCGCGGCGCGGTGCTGGAACTAACGGCACCCGCTCGTCCCCGGGACGGTCAGGCGCGGGGGCACCGCAGGCGCTCCGATGGCCAGTGGTCTTTCGGGATGGGAGCAGCCAAGAAAAGATTTGCAGGAGTTGGGGGTTAAACTCATGGAATTCTGAATACGTTTTAACGGAGTCGTGCCCCGGCGCACTTTATACTACACTTGAAAAATAATTCTTGCAGAAGTTACTGTACTAAATACTTACGTGTGTATATATTTATACATTTTCTCAACTGATGAACTTTGAATATCTGCCTAGTGACCTACAGAATGATCCTGCAGACGCCACTGTGCGTGAATTAATTTTTACCAAGGCACATATTTCTGGGCAAATACACTTCCCAAGCGTTGGGCAACACCATCCACGGAGCGCTGGGTTCGGGCGAGCCACGACCAGGGACCTGAGTGGGATGGCGGGAAACGAACTACCGAATTATGCTGGGTGGACTGGGGGAGCACAGCTTGATGCATGCAATTGCTTCTACGTATGGTTTTACCAGCTGTCTAGCTATTTTCTAAAATATTTTTTTGGAAACATTATATAAATGACACAGTAGTTTTCATGCACAAGCTTATCAGCTACGGCTGGAAAACAAAGATAGGCACTTTGCTCTTTGTAAAACCTGGTTCCCTGAAATACACAGATATTTTTTCTCTAACCCCCTGAGATTAGTGAAATGCCCTTTATGTAAATTATTTATCCTCATTGGCAAAATTCAATTATCTACAATGCTATTCCCATGAACACACCTTCTTATGTCATCCAGTTACTATATTTAGAACCACCTACAGTAAAATAATTACGTGAATAGAGCAAACAACTAGAAGGTCACAGTTAGTGTCATCAGATACATCTGTTTAGCTGTCCTTGCTGAAAGAGAGGTGGACCTCAGGAGAAACAGGGAACACCACCACCAGATCTTGGTCTTGGAGGAGTTATTGGCACTTTCAGTCTACTTTTAAATGCCACAACTTTGGGGTACACAGAGCCTAACAGCTTTGGAGTCAGTGGAGAGACTCTTACTAACTTCTCCAGGTGTTGTTTTAGGCCAAGGCAGTCTTAGGAAGACCTGGCTCAGCAATGCCCAGATTCATCTGAAGCAAAGATTATAATAATTCCCTGTATCTTGTATAGGTCTTTTATTTATTTATATTGTTTCCATGTAATACACATTATCCAAATATATTTTAACTGTGGCTTTTACAAGGTATAAAGGACTCAATAAAGTAGAATTCAGACTGAAAATTATGAAACCTCATAGCTTTTTTATGGTTGCAGGTATGAAGAGAATGCAGAAACGCCAGTATCTGCCACCTCATGCAGCAGGGAAAATCTGCCCCAGCCTCCAGGCTTTGCTTCCCTCCGGGTCCCCAGCTGGGAGGGAAGGGAGCCTATCTCAGGCTCCAAACACAAAGGAATACACAAACAAGATAAAAATTATTGCTGGAGATATACAAAAGGCTAAAATCTTGGTGAACGGTGAGCAGTGTCAGCATAGGGACAGGGGAGCGGTAAATATGCCAAAGCATCCGCCGACAAGGGAGTCATTGCTGTGCAAATGCCGTTGTCCAGCAGCGCACACCCATCCCTTTCCCAAATGCAAACCGGGACGGGCTCTGCGAGGTTAAACTCTAACAGCCATCAGCCACCGCGCTGGGGCACAGGAATTGCTGCCCTGCTGGTGTATCTGCCCTGTGCCTCCGTCTCTTTAGGCTGAACAAAGCATGAGGTAGTTGAAAAACACACTCGCAAATTCACAAAACTCCCAGTTACTTATGACAGAATTAAGAATTAGCTCCTTATATTACAAGTGTTATTAAAGTGTGAAAGTGTCAAAGGCTACAGGAAACAAAAAGAAAAATTGTTAAACCTATCAGCAATTACAGACTTTTCTGGTCTTTCCAAAATATGGCAGGACACAAGACATAAGGCACCAACTGTAGTTCACAAGCCCACCAAATTGCCATGATTTTTTCCTAGTGCTGTCCTGATTAGGAGAGCATCATTTGAAGAGCGAGCATACCAACACATTAGCTGTTCTCATTCTTTTGTATTTGTTTAAATAACGTAATGCTGCTGATGAGTCTTTAGAGTAAATTGTGTTTCTTATTGGAACTAGTTGCATTAGCTTCCATCTTGTACAAATCCATGAACTTCAGTTTCACGAGACTCCTGCCATCAGAAGGGTAAGTGCAGGCAAAATCTGACCCCTAGCTCACCGTAAAATTGAAGCTCACTTCTGAAGAACCTGGAGTCTTAGGAACAAATAAGTGCGAAGATGAAATAACTATATGTGTGGGCATAGTTCCTCTGTGATATAAGTCTAACTATATATGAGGCTTGAAAATACTCAAAAGAGGGTGTTGAAGGACACTGCTGCATGTAAGAAGAAATATTTTCCAAAAATGCAAAGTAACATGAATATGGAAGTGGCTGTAAGAGACATTAGACGACTTATGTCTATTGACTCAATCCTGCACTGTTAAAGTTAATGGGAGATAAGAGTTTACACACCGAAGATTGTGAGCATTGCACACTTACAGATGAAATTCAAATTCACTGATATTCATTCTGTGTCTGAGTGTAACAGCGAACAGCTTCAGATTCTGTTGCATTTTTTTTTTAGTCTAAAGTAAATGCAAAGACTCTGAGACACCAACATGCATCTTAGCTTAAGGATTTCACAAAAAGAACAGAGGGTTTGGCAGTGTGAAACAGCATTCTGCTGTTTCACTTCTCAAACCAGAAAAGATCTCTCAAGGAGAGGCAGTGGGATAATTCAAAGTGAATCATATTTCAATGGAATATTTGTGGGGGACGTGTATAGGAAAGTTTCATGTGTCTATAATCCATTTCAGTCCACTTGATAACTTTAGTTAATGGCTTTTTAGTCCCATTGGCCTAACTTCTATTACATTCTAATGAAAATCATCAGATCTCTTAATTTTCTTAATTTTTTTGGAAAAAGGAATTTAACTGCAATTCTTTTCTCCATTTTCCCTCCACAGCTTTTGCCCCCAAAACTACTGTTTGGTGTCTGAGACTGAGGGAAGATTTGTAACAATAGCCCTATCCTGTAAATAAACATGTACTCCACTCAGTTGAGTAGTCCTGTTGAAGTGCATAATTTATGCAGACTTTACTCTTCCCAGCTAGGACAACTATATTAGCTTGATTTGCAAATGGTTAAAAAGATTTAGATATAAAGTAGAAGTAGACTATCAGTAACAGTACAAGTGAGAGAGAATTTGTTGACAAGTAATGTCCCTTCAGCTTCCCCCGCCCTATACACATAGACTTCTGTCCTTTTAAGATTGATGTATAATACCTATCGGTATAATCACTCAAAAGGACCTCTAGAAAAATACTATCTTGTTCCTATTTTAATATATTTACTTCATATTTGACAGACTATTGCATATATTTTAATGCATTTTCCTTGTGGTAGTCTCCCTTATGAGGATATTCACACTTGTATAGGTAAGAGACAAGGAAATACTGTTGTAAAATTCACAAACATTGGCTGGACAACGTAGATGCAAGAGTTGTTTTTGAGGTTCCTATTTTCTTAACAGAGTAGATTTGGAGCCTGCTGAAAAAATGCTTCTGAGAACACATACTTCATGTCGTTCCATTCTTTTCTCTTTCTAATTGAATGGATTGAATTGAATGAAACTTTCTGCTTACAATGCTGATGTTCATCAGTTTTACTCTCAATCGATCAGGGTTAGGCTCTGAATTCACTCGAGTTACTCTTTGTTTTTACAGGTGATTATGAGACCCACATCAGGATGTCCATCTTGCCTCACAGATGCCTTCCAAACCCTCCAGGTGACAAACACCCTTATTTCCTATCGCAAACAGCTCACATTTGTTAGTAAGTTGAAGGTACTGAGCACTTTGGATGCCCTGGCCTCCAGAAAAAATAAACAGTTAATTAGTTTTCAGATGGGACAGTTGCACAGTTCCTCACGGGCTCACGCTGTCCACAGTGAACATGACCTCATAAACTTTTGGCTGTGAACTGTGGGGGTGGAGTTGTGACCAAACCAATGTGCTCATTTGGAAGGGAAGATAGAGACGACATCATGCTTGAGCATCCCTTAGCAACTGGATTGAAATGGCACTGCAGCTTTTGAGGAGGTTGTCAGCCTTCCTTGCCACTGGGATAGCCTGTATTTCGGTTCCTAGCACGGCTGAGGAGACACAGCAGAGAAGACAAGATTTGTAGCTCAAAACGTGAAAGCAATAGTGGTGATCTAACTGTACAATTTCCTTTGTTTCTGTTTATAGGAAATAGCCTATTTTCAGCAAGTCTTTTTCATGGAAGGATACAGAGCTCAATTAATCTGGGGAACACATGAAACAAATGGTTCTTACAGCAACACCTTTATCTCTGATTTACTTTAGACTCTTTCCACTTGAAAACCGAGACTGTAAACTTTCTAACATTCCTCTCTATGATATCAGGATGAACCGAAAGAGAGCTAGGCTTGTGTGTGTGGAAAAAAAAAAAAAAACAAACAGAAAAATAGTCTCTGATTTAAAGCTGTCAAGGAGTGGATCCGTGAACAACAGACTATGGGTCACTTCACTACAAACCTGAACATGCAGTTGCAGCCATGCATCTCAGTTATCTCCTCTCCCTAGTCCTCACACCCGTGAGACTGTTCCACTCCTAAGAGTTTGGGTCAAAGCTGCTCATCATGTCAAGGTGAACTCTCAAGGGGAAGATAGTTTAATCTTTTTTCACTGATAATCTGCAACCCTATAATTCCCCCACAGCTGAATGTGTGCTATTGTAGGATAATGTCTATACCCTGCTTTCTTTAAAAAAAAAATCTATACATTCTTCTCCACTCTGTGATTCACTTGAAATTTATTATCTTTGTAAGAAATGAAGATTTTAGAGGTGCTTTTTCTTTTTTTTCCTGCTAAGGTTTTCAAGGGATTTAAAAGACTGGGAAAAAATAAACAGTGAGTACATTTATATTAGAAAGGTGCAGAGAAGTTTCCCCTGTGCATAGCACCTTTGAGGATTAAAATCTTATGCAGAAATAAGAAGTAGCTGTGAATTCTTGTTCTACATTACCCAACGCTTCATTTTGCTGTCCTACAAATTCACAGTGCCATGGCTGAGCGGTTTGAACAGACTTCCCTCCTTTAAAAGCAGGGATTGCCTCTGGGACAGACCGACTCTTTCAGTTAAAGGACATTTTTTAATAGCACGCACTGTATATTTTTGCGTATTGATACCTCTCTGGTTTGAAGTCTTAAAATTTTTAGCTTTAGAAATACAGGACTATGGGCCTTCATCCTGGGCCATAGAAATGACTGGTAGTTGAGTATCAAACCTATCAATCTCGATGTATTTAATCCCCAGTAAACTTAGTCTTCTAGTTAGTTATATATAAGGATTAATTAAGGTTGTGATTTAGACTTAGATCAGTGTCTTTTTCATCTGCTTTGAACACTGAAAAGGCTCCTGTGGCCTCTTGCAGTGACTCAGGTCTGCTGCTCATGCTTTCCTTAGATGGAGGCATCCTCCACGAGCTATCGTCCTGCAAAATCCTTTGGACTCTTGGAAGAATGAAACTTGGTGATAAAAAGGGAGACGGTTTCAAAGTCTCCAAGTTACCCTTTGACCTGCTGAACAAGGAACCCTTGAGTAATCTCAAGCCCGTTTAAAGGAGAAACAAACAAATTAAAGCCAAACAATAATCAAAAAGGAAAAACAAAGCAAACAGATTGGAATTGGAGCAAGAATCCAATGTGGGGTTTTTTTCAGCTGTTTCCTTTGTGGCAGCCAGAACAAAAATCACTTGAAAAAGCATTAAAAGGTAAACAAGGTAGGAAATTAAGCCATTATGAAGCAAACCCAAAGAGGGCAAAGCAGGGTCGTCAAGTAAAATGAGAAGTTTGTCTGTCATATGGGAAAGAGTGAGCCTATCCGAATGCAATGAAACGAGCATTGTCAGGAAGAAATTAATGCACCACTAATGTATTCAATAAAGAACAAACACAAAACACTTAAGTACAGATACTCCAAAACAAACAGAATGAAAAGGAGATACTTCCCTCTCTGGCAAAGTAGAAGAATTTTTCCATACAGAAATTCTAAACTTGAGAGGGATTTTTGTTTTGTTTTTAAATAAAAACAAGCCCAAAGTCTACTAATAGAATTAACCAAGACCTTCCTTTAAACCAAAGGAAAAAAAAAAACCCTTGTCTCCCTCCTTTCACTTCGAGGCTTTTCCTCAGAAACATTAAAAGAGACTTTAAGGAACTCGTGGGATTATGGAAATAAAACACTGAGTGAGAGCTTTTCACGTAGTAGCTTTTCTTATTTTCTTGCAGGTTTTTTCCTGATACTCCTTCTCAGTACTCATGCATTCTGCACTGCACTTTATTAAAAAGAAAAAAAACACTCTTATGTAACAGAAGTAGCAGCACATCCTAGCTCTCCGCATAACACATATGGAATGCCGATTAAAAAAAAAAAAAAAATTGGAACAAATCTTTTCTCAGATTTAGTTTCAATATTTGTCAACATTCACTCCAGACTTACCCCCAACTGCAAACTTTTTTATAAAGAATTATTCTGCTTTAATCCTTGTTACGTTTGGGTCACAAAACCCACGGAGGCAGTAGTAGTACAGGCTGTGTTTTCTAAATACCAGGTTATACTTAGCGCCTGCAAAGCAGCACGAAACTCCCAAGCCTTTCTCCCTCCGAGGGGGTCAGCAGAGGAGAGGAGGCTCCTGGCTTCATCTCCCCAGCACACACGGCAGCCGAGCAGCCCGGCACCGCCGCAGTTCCCACCGGGGCAGGGTGGGAGCTGGGGCTGAGCGTAGCTTAGGCTCAGCCTGACCCAGCCTGCTCTCCGGCAGCACGGTGAGCTATCCCTCCGCGCTACTAATTATTTATCACTGACACTGCATTCTCATTTTATGGCGCATAACAGGAAGGGGAATAAGAGGATTGTTAAAATAGTTCTTGCTAAGTTGTCACACAGGTTTTAATGTGCTGTAAACATTCCTCTCCTTCTTCTACATTTTTTTAAATAGAACGACGTTCTGGCTTTCACGGTGAAAATAACTTTACATTTTAGTGCTAGCAAACCACAATGCTCTCAATACCAGGAGCCATTATTAGAGACGATCTGCAAGGAAAACAGAATTGTGATTTTGCTCCTCTGTCTCTGCACTGCTGAAGGCCTGAAAGTGTTCCCTTTCAGAAAGGGTATTTTCTCCCATCCCTAAAATTACATACAGACACAATTATAGAATAGGGGTCTTTTGTACCCTATTTTTCCTGGAAGAATCCTGCTGTCTGGCAAACGAACAGCATCATTACTTCTTAAGTGCCTTGATGTTAAATTAGAGTGCCCCACAAACCCTAGGGCAGTTGCAGAATTTAGACCCTTTCCCAGTGTTCCAAGTAAGTTTTTCTGGTGGTTTGGTTTGGTTTTTTTTTTGGTGTGTCTTAGATTTTGGAAACGTATATAAAACAATCGATTATCTCCAAGTCTTTTAGTGTGCAATGAAAGGTTTCCCTTGTTGCTCTATCTCAGACAAAGCCATTGCCAGGGCTGTGGGAACCAGGCAGGAGTTGGGGTCTGGACCCAGCTCCAGCCCCAGGTTGGCTCAGAACCTGTGGTCCAACACTGGGATTTTGCCTCTGCCATATTAAAACCAGCAGAGGTGAAGGATCATCCCCTCCTACAGACCCAGCCCAGGGGGATGCTCGGGCCTGTTTGAACACTTACAAAATGTCAATGGAGAAGAGATGAGCGTGGGGATCAAACAGGGGAACAGGATCCAGGAGACCTGATCTACCACAGATGGTTCAATCCAGCACAGCCACCGATCCGTGCGTGACCTTGGATGAGCCACTTCCCCTTTCTGTGCCTCTTTTTCCAACTATCTTTCATCTGCCTCTCTCATATAGGTTGTAAGCTGTTTACTTCTGACATGTCCACACAGTATCGAGAACCAAGGGGCCCCGATCTCACTGGTGACCTTTAAGCTCTTCTGCTACATGTTTCATCATAAAATAATTATTCAAAAAGGAAGTGATTTTTTTTTAGTAGTCTGTCTTCCTTTTCTTAACACCTCTTTAACTCAGACATTCTCAGCAACATTAGATAAAAAAATAGGCTCTGTTCAAAATCTTAACACTGTTTTTTCTTCAATGAAAACACTGAGAAAGCTGCTGGTATTCTGTTGAGCCCTTCTCCCACAGGCCCTCCAGCAAAACCAGGGAAAGCTAGAATCAGCATGCTTGCTACATTCAAAGTACCAGACAAAGATACTTTTTATTTTGAAAATAGAAAAAAAAAAAAAAATGCCTGCACACTTCTCAATCTTTCTTTGTACACCATAAAGCACCAAACAGGGCAGAAACCCGGTGCTGTGTTCTTTTGCAGGTCACCTCCAGGTTTGCTTTATGCTCTCTGGTGTTACAATAACGAATTTGTTTTTCCATTGCTCTGTGCATGCTCTCTTGTCTAAGAGTGACCTGTTCACTTCTGAAGCAATCGGCTTTTTACAGCTTAGTCTACGCTATGTAAACAGCGCGCAAGCGGCACGGCTGAGCCCCTCAGAGGCGAGGAGCACACTCCACCCCTGGGGCCTGAACCAGCCTTGGCGGCTGCTGCCTGCTTTCAGGTGTCAGCCCCAAGTGACCGAGCTCCCCGCAAGCCCACCGTGAACAAAGACGGCAACGCTGCACGTGGAGCCCCCCTCCCCTTTGCTCAGCGGGATCACAGCTATGTCAGTGGAGGGGCTTTGGTGGAAAGCCACCTTGCCCTCAGAACGGATACCCGGCCAAGGATCCAGGCATGCTGCAAGGGGCAGGGGATCCAACGGCTTTTACCCCGCTCCCACCACCACTGCCTCCTCTGCCAGCCCGTAGACAAGAAGACTGCGAGGTAACCCTCAGCCAGCACCCCTGGGGTGACGGCACGGCGACACTTCTTCCCCCCTGCCCTGTGCTGGGGGCATTTGGAAGCCGCCGAGTCCCTCCTGGCACCGGCAACACCAGGCTGAAGGCCGGGCCCTCCTGCATGGCTGCACTTCACACCCTATATATAAAATACACAGCCGTACATTTATTCTGCAAAATTCTTTCTATGAATTGGTGTTACTGAGGGATATATATACTAACTCCATACATGTGAGAGTTAAGGAAGATTTGTCCAAGGAACTACTTCCAGAGGAAGTGCTGGGCAGCCACATTATTTGTTTTGTTTAAAATGATTTCAGGCTCGATAATGTCTCTTTATCAAAACTACACATGTGCTGAGCATGCACAGTGCTGTGTGTTGTGAGGCATACAGGAAGGGGTGGATTTAATTTATTTCTTTATTATGAATATCGTGGTGCTGTATGGAGAATCCTGGCCGACAGCGTGAAATAAAGCCAAACTTTCAGAGGATATTTTGGGGCCTGAAGTTCCTGTGCTGCCTTTTCAAATTCAGTCTTAAATTCTGTATTCCCAATCCTCTGTCCTGTCTGGACCATCTCATGAATGGACATGTGTATTATTACAGAGCCGAGCAAGTCCCTCATAATGTTTGCCATTAATATTCATTTGGAAGAAAAATGGAGTTTAAGCTTCCTGGTTTTGCTTTCCTTGAGTGAGGAAACTAGTGAAGGAGTTTATAAATTCACAGTTCTGGCAGGCAAAAGGGACCAAGGCAATAGTGACACACCAGAAATAGTTCTCCATCAAAACGGTAACCCTGTTTTATTTTGTGAACACCATCTTGGCTATAAGGTTTGGTTACATTTGTTTGGTATCATACCCTCCGTGGTGGATCAAAGCGTTCATGTTGCTAGAGAGACTCTGTACCCAGCTAAATGACGATGGCCACAAAGCAGAAACAGAGCCACCATAATCTACCAGCACAGACTGTCTCCCAACTTTCAGCCTAGAAGTAAGAAGAATTAATTCTTCTCCACCCTAAAATCTGGTTTGGAGGGAAGAAAGGGGGCTAGAAAGAATAGACTTCAGTCTCTATGAAAGGGACTGCATCAGCCCACGCTGGTCAAGCTGATCAGTGGGAAGGCATGAAGAGCTGATGGGCACAGGGATAGTGATCCAATCTAAGACACGTGAGCTACAAGATCAAACTGTGCAGTAAAGACTTGCAAGAATGCTGTTTTTCAGTGATCTGTATATGCTTAGTACTGTTTAAGAGTAAAGTTAAAAAGGCTAAGAAATTCCTTGCCTAAGGATGAATAAAGGAATTCCCATTACCAGAGAGTTGAAACTGAGATTATATTATGAAATTAAGAACATGAAGCGCTGAAGCAGTGCTTTCACTGGCTAAGAAAATGGACTGCAGGATCTCACTGCCCCAAAAAGTGTCCTACAGGAGGTCTCTTTACAGAAGCATCAATGTGAAACCTGTAAGAAGGAGCAAATGACTCCAGTGAGAGGTAGTAGAAGCACATAGACTCACTGGCTGGGTCCAAACACTCCAAGCTGGTCTGCATGCAGAGAAGATGTGGCAAGACATGACAGTAATAATCTACCATGACTTGAGACCTCCTGCCCTAGTAACAATTATGTAATTGTTACAGTCTCTTAATACCTGGGTAAGAAACCTTTTTATTGCATCAAGTTCTCATGTCTAGACAGATATACATCATGAATGAATCACTACTGACTAGCTTTGAAGACCCGAGCTGAAGAGCACTCCATGGTGTAAGCCACTATCTAGACACATCAACACTTATGGAACAATTTTCTGGAGACAGTTCTTTTGGTACATTACCCTCGGGTATATTGGCTGTGAGAAGAAACTCTGGTTTTCCAGTAGCATCCTTAAAGGACTATGAAAGAAAGCAATACAGGCTTAGCAAATGAACATCTTAATCATAGAGACCTGAGTCTCAACACCCCTCCCCTAAAAAAAAGGCAATTAAAAAGCTAACAAAAACACATAAGCAAGGAATAAATACATGGAAAAAACCAAACAGGCTTGAATTCACCTCTTGGCCTGATTATGCCATTTCTAGCAGCAATGCATCCGCCTCTGCTCTCTCTAGAAAGTTTGCTTCTTTGTGAGAGAGTGTCTCTTCCCTAAATAATTTGAACACCTCTTCTTGCCCCTTTGCGTTGGTTTTAAAGGTTCTTTGTTTTGTTCCTTTCCCAAACTGCTAATCAGCTTCTCTGCAAAATGGTCACCGTCCGACAAAATTCTGTTCCTCGGTTATTCTGAATGATTCCCAGCTTTCTCATTTGTCCTCTTGGAGGTGCACCTCTCCTTGGCGAGGACATAGGGCATCTCCAACACGGGTCTATATTTTAATTCAGCATAGACATTACAGCACAGGGCGAAGGATTCGGTGAAGGTTAAGGTGTTCTCAAAAATTGTGTTCTCAAAACCACAGTTTGACTCACATATGCCCCCAAACAATCATACGTTAGCAATTATAATGATCTTTAATTAAAAAAAGAAATATGTTGCTCTTCTTACAGATAAGGATCTATAGAAATACTTGTATAGGTGCCATGAAAGTCTATTTTTCAAACTACATTTCAGTGAGGGAATATTTAACTACCTTACCTACATTACTTGAATCCTACTCTAAAATGAACCTCTTTGAAGTTTTCTTATTAAAAAAGCTTTAAAAATTAAGCAGTTTGAATTATTTTTCTATGAACCATATAATCGTCTTAAGTAGTAAAAAGTTAACTTCAGCTCAAGTCATTCAACTTGGAAAAAGGCGACGAAAAAAGCCGTAGATTCATGCATCTCACCCTACATTTTCTCCAAATGTAACATCTAACCCCTGATTGTTATTTTTCATGGTAAAGCTTTCTGAGTGTTTATAGCCAACAGACTTTGGCTTTTATACTGGAAAGTCTGTTATATAAATGTCACTCTCATTTATATCCTCAGTTATAACAAAGTCATTAATGCAGCTGACTCCTAAGAAACCTTATATTTTAGCAACTTGTCCTAGCTCTGATACTGCATAACGTAAACATGTCTAACACGGAGCATAAGAAAATTATATGTTGGAGATGCTACATTTTTTAAACTGGGGTAGAAGCTAAATTCGCACACTATTCTTGATATGAACATCAGTTGTCAGTGTTAAGTTTTATTTCCAGAGAGCCACGATCACCTAACTACTTTTTGCAGCTGCATACAAATTATTTTGTAGAGCGTAGTTATCAAATGTTTTTTACAGACGGACTGAAGAAATGACGCTGGGCTGCGGCGATGAGAATTTGGGTTTGGATGCCACAGCACTGAAATTGCTCTTCAGAGATTCCATTGCTGTCGAAACCAGAACCCAGAAAAACTCCCTTCCTGGTTTTTAATCCTGCTCAAACCCAAATATTGGAAGCAGGTTAAGATCTATGAACTAATAGATCTGGCCTCTTGCCACGTGCTGTATTAAGATGCCATATTTAGCTCCTCATTCCCTAATACTTAGGCATTTAACCTGTTCCCTCCAGCCCTTTCATCCACTCCCAGTATACTAATAACCAACACGCCTTTCACCCTTCTACTTCTTTCTTCCATGTCTGTTAGCTGTTTTACATGCAATTAGTGCTGCTATCCCATGGCACTGGGAAAAGTGACTGTTAACTTGTGCTCCCTCTACTGTCTGATGGGCTTTGCAGCAACAGAGCAATATATTGTGAGGAAACTGCAATTTCTTCTTGGCAGAAAGGTCTGTTACTTACTATAATGTGAAAAGTCACTCTGTTACACTTACGAAAATGCATATGTAGAATATTAAGGTCCTAAACATATAAATCTTCAACTAGCGTACCACTTACCCAGAACTCCATAAATTATGGACATTTGTCTTGCTCTCCTGGGACTGCCCAGTGTGAAATGAGGGAGCCTCATGAAGCAACTATGGCAGCTTGTATAAAATACTTCAGAACAGCCAAGCAGCCACAACTCCCATCAAAATCAATGTAAGCCACAAATACTTAGGTTCCTCCCTCCCTTAAAAGGCCAGGCCCTTTCAGTTTTGATTATTAGACCAGACAAGTCCTCGATAAGAGAACAGGATGCTGAGTTCCAAGTTCTGACCCAGGGATTTGTGCTATGCTCAGTTAGACCCACGGCTTTTGCTTGACATGGCCCCTCACTCCTTATTTGTCATGGAAAAAGCATCTTCATGTTTTATACTGGCAATAAGCATCCGTAAAGTAGGGAGAGGAGGAGGAACAGGAAAAGACCTGGTGACCCTTCTGTGATTCCTTTTCATGAACATGGATGATTCCCCCTGCTTTTTGCAAGACAGATGAAAGCAGTGAAGACAACTTTAAATTACAACTAGAAGCTCCTATCAAGGACTATGAAGCGTGGAACAGAGAATGAGCCTTGGAGTCAGCACCGTCTACAGATCAAACAGTGAAGCACCCAGCTACTTACTGCTGGAGAGCTAGACTGCTGGAGTACTTCATCTATGTTTTGATGTGGCTCACACTGATCGAGACCAGCAAGTCGTACCCTCTCAGTACAGTGAGGAACATCAACTGAACAAACAGTACCATACATTTGTGTTTTTTTCAGATATGATCTGACCGAAGAGCCACTGTGGACGTGCAGAATAAACTATATGCTCAAATACCATTGGTCTGCTTGTCCAACCTCCTAGATGAGAAGCCTATCTATGCCAAATGGATGCGTTATGTTGAACACATCCTGAAGGTATCTGATTCATCATGCACATGGTACATGAAGACTGCCTTCATATTTACATGCGATGCCATCACAAGGTAACGTCTGTGAAGAAAATGAAACAAAACCCAAAAACGCCAAGCAGTGAAACTTCTTAGTATTGTTGAAGGACCTCTTGTGTGGCTTGCATGTAAAGCAAAGAGATAAGGGACTCATGCCAGAGTCCCTGAAGAGGTGTAGGGAAGACCATAGGTAGGGAGTAAAGAATGCTAAGGGGACAGCTGAACAACACAGCTTTGATTTCTGGCCATTCCTCATGGAAAGTGGGCCAGCCAATTTCTAAAGATTAGTTGCAATTTGTGTGTTACATGGTCCTCGACACTCCTACCGAACCTGCTGTCTCTGGGGACAAGCCTGTTGCAGAGCTCCTTGTGCAAGAAGGTTGGATTCCAGCTGATGACAGAGGTTTAAGGATATGTCTCTTCACTTTGGTCGAGGATATTTTCAGGGCTAAGAGCATGGAGAAGGGCTGTGACAGCCAGTTACCTAAACAATTCTCTTGAATCCTTAAGGGCATGGAGTACTTTGTCCCTCTCCTTGCTGGAGTGCTCAGTGCCCACAGGCCGGGGGCTACATCTATCCTTCCCATGGGTGACTCAGCTGCAAAGAATATTTACTGTTATTTAACAATGCAGTGGTCTACAGACTTGACTTATGACTCAACAGAGAGCATATTCGGTGCAGACCTTTTAAAGAAATGATCAACAGATTATGCCTTGCATTTTAAAAAAAGGAAATATTTTATTTGTTTTAAGAGACGAGCATGCGAGAATAAAATGGATGAAGTGGAAGATAACCTTCGTGCTGTCTTTAGAAATGACAATTTCGGTTGATTACTTTCAGAAATACTTAATTAATATTTAGGATATTATGGATTAAGTGGAAGGTTTACACTGGATTCTGTCTGAAATGTCTAAAAAATAAGCCTTTAAGTCTTTGTTTATGTTGGCAAGTAACCTGGCTCAGTATAAAAGCCAAAGGTATGATTGACTACCTCACATATTTTACAACTGCTACACTAAATAGGTATTTCAGAATTTACATCCTTACAGAAGAATCCTTAAATAGACTTTCTTATGGGGCTTAAAACAAACATACTTTAGGACATATTTCCTGTTTTGTTACTGTATTTAACTATACTTTAAGAATGAAATCTACTTTTCCTTAAACAAAGATCCAAAAATTTAAGAGTATGGAGATCACAGAAATCTATCTTGTTTTTAATGCACTGAAATTGTTTAATGAATACCCTTTATAAAAATCTTTATAAAAATCAAAGCAGTGAACACTTTTAACATATTAGTAGTATATTTAGCCCTTAGACACAAAAGGCATGCCTGTATATTGACCAGAATGGAAAACTTCTGCAAGTAAAATTCAAATAATAATTAAATCCCAGTTCATTGATTAGTTGTGCCTGTTACTTTCTTCTGCCTGCTTTTAGATACTGAAAAAGATGATACTAACATTCATTTTCCTCTAGCTCCCCTAGGATTGTGTGGGGCAAATGCAGAGTGCAAATTCATGCAAAAGCATGCAGACTGATTTTTTGGTAGTATTTAATATTCATCACTGACTTTCAGTATTGATCAGCAGCTTTCATACTACCTGTAGTTAGAATTGCATATCAAATCTGGCAGCGTGAAGATCTTGAAGTTAAAACGAGCGAAATAGCTTTTAAAGAAACTGTTATGGGTTACTGTACTCGGGTTTCCTGAGTTTCTAGGTGAGCAAACCAACTGTCCCACCACTGCTTGTAATTCCCTTTTATTTTCAGCGTCGTCGCGAATTGATTGCACACACCAGTTACACACCTTCTTAATCTTTCACAGGGGCTTTGCAACAGCTTTATAACTTTCTTATTGTTTCCTAGTAAGAACGTTGATGTTCCTCCTCCTCCCCGCTAACTGCTCAGCCACACTTTTCATTTACAGATGGAAAATAGAGCCTGTTTCTACAGTGAAGGAAAAAGAGGATACAGTCTTATAAGCCCTTGGCAGTGAAAGGAATCTCCCCCAGCACTTATTTTAAGAGGTGAGGCTCTGTTATTGCAGAACTGGTTAGAGCTAGAGAAGTCGGTGGCATCCTGCAGGAGCCCATTTCTGCAACAAATTTAAGAATCGTATTTTAATCAGAAGTCACGGCTTCTACTTTAATTTGATACACTTGAAGGTACGTACAGTTCTGGGAACTAAATTAGCGTGTTAAACAAACCCTTTTCCTGCACAGTTCTGTAATCTGTGATATGACTTCTTCATACACAAGTATTGGGAAGGAACCAGATAAAGTTGATACTCAGGATGGCTGGGTTGGTGAAATCTGTTGGGGAATAGTTTTCAAAAGCACCTGGAGACCAGTTTTCAAAAGGCACCTTTGTATCTAAAGATGCAGGTAGACCTCCGAAAGGGCTTCCAGCTGTTTGCCATACCTACCACAGTATTTGAAAAAGAATCCCATTAGGAACTTGCTGTATTTTTAGGCAACTAAATGCCTCTAAATACTCCACATTATATGACTTAGAATCTACATTTTATTTTTAAAAGATGGTGCAAGCGACTCAGAAACGTAAGGCTGCAGTCACACCAGTTGCTGCAGGAACACGTGTTCCCACACCCTGTGCCGCAGTGGCCACCAGCTGAGCGGGGCTGCCGACATCCCCAGCATGCTTTTTGGAGTTCTACTTCAGGCTGTCGAGCTCTTTGCCTGGATTCAAAGAGGGGAGGCTGAGTGTTTGTGACTGCTCCTCCTTCTGTTTGCGTATTTCAAACAAGCACCCACAAACGGATGCTTGGGAAGATATTTAATTGGGAAGCTTACATGCTGTGCATGCATAATATTAATGCACAGCAAAGGCTAACGCTGTATATTTAATATATCTAAACAGAAAAGCACCTGCCAGCAAGGACAGAAATCTCGTCGTTATTTCAAAGTACTACTTCTGAACGTTCACTGATTGCAGTTGCTATTCTGTTGGTTATTCAGCTTTTCACTTCCTTTTTTTGTACCTAGGACTAATATTTTAACTTGAACCCCTCTGAACAGTAAGCTGTGCCTTCCTTTCCTCAAACGATCACTACAAATCTTCTAACTAACGTAGTGCAGAACACATCTTGTGATGGATGGATATTTTTGCATTTCCCAGGGCATGATTCTAATAAAAATTATATCTATATGATTACATCTGAGCTTGAAATAAGGATTTACCCACAACTGCAAGCACGGAGTCCATCTGAAGGGGATTCGGTGTTCCTTCCACCACCCAGGGAGCGCACACCAACGTTCACACCCAGGCCAGACGTGTGTATGTAATTCTACAGAAATCTGCTTTATTCACAAGTGTTCTTCTGTTGTAGTTATTATCTCCTGTGAAAATGTTCTTTCTGTGGCCCTCATAATTTTCAGAATAAAGAATCCAAAATTAGTAGAAAGACCTGTGAGCATTCACTGTAAATCAACAAACTGTATGTATAAATTTAGCCTATACGGTATCCAGCCAAAATCCCACAAACTGCTCTGAACTTATTTTCTTTCTTTTTGCCAGCTATCTTTTGCAAAGCTGCCATCTTCTGCTTTCTTGCAAATTCATGGTTTTCAGGGGGTTCTTGTTTCTGCTGCCTTCTCAGATTACAATTTCTTTTGTGTTAATTAAGCTGAAAAATTGAAAGAATGTCGCTGACTCTACAAAGAACAGAAAACAGGCTTGCTTGAAAAGCTAAAAATAGATTGTTCTGTTCGGAAGACAGACGACTCAGTCTTCAAACTATTTGTACAATGCGAATTAATTGCAGATGGCCAATTCATTTATTTAGACCTCTGTGACAGAAATGAAAGTGCTACTGCGACTGATTATGTGCATAAAGCTCCTTTCAGGTAGTTGGGTCTAGTCAAAACCAGAGGTAGCGTACTGTTATTTTCTGGAAGTCAATTTGTCAAAAAGTTTTTTGATCTGATTCTCTCTCTCCAGTCTCCCGGCCTCTCTCCCAACAGCTCGGATTTAAGACGTGAGACTGATGTGCACAAACAAAAAGTTAAAACGGCCTGCTCACATTTACTTCTAGCATTCACAGTGTATGCTGTAAATCAGTTACATTCCTGTGATTAAAATTACATTTTATTGTGATGTAAATGTTGTAACAAAACCCACCCAGATTATTAACGTATTTGAAATTAATTCTGTATATCTTTTTTATGCCTTAGTATTTGTTTTAAATAGTATTTTAATTTTTCCTTTTTAGTATTTCTCCTTAAAAGCAAAAGACAGTTTAATTTTTAAAAATAATGTTATTGATTTAATGGGAGAGGATTCAGGAAAATCTAAACGGAAGCTAATATTCCGTCCTGGCTTTTATTGTTAGATAAATGGGAGGTTTCCAAAAATACCATCTATTAGACTAGGGTCTATAAACTGTAGCTGTGAAATAAAAATATCATTGAACTAGATAAATTGTTTGGGATACAGAATGATCTGTACTAGAACTTTACAGCAGATTCTGAACAGCATGAGGCCTCCTTTGTGCTAGAAAACTAGAAACGTTGTCATCTGGGAGCCTAAATAATGCCAAGAAAAAGAAACTAAATATCAGAGTCCCTTTTCTCCAACTCCAGTGTCTCTCCTTTGAATTTTACTACTTTACAGTCTCTAAATCCTTGTCTGCAGTCTTGCTGACTTGAAAAATGTGCAACAGTTGATCCACACAGGGTCTGAGCTAACAGGGCTGTAAGAAAACCTCCCAAGAAGTTTCAGGTGGTATGATATCTGGCATGCTGATAGTATCACAGATATTACATTTTTCTTTACTTTTTAAAAATAACATAGTGTTGCCGTCTACATTTCAAAGTATTTATATTACATCTTAAAGTCTTTAAATCAAGACCGGTGTTATTTAAGGGCATTAAGTCTTACAAGCCAAAAATACAGCTTGATGCAGAAATCAATTAAATTTTCTGCCTAGACAAACTACCATAATCTATTAAAATTAAAATACCAGTCCTCTCCACTGTTCAGGCTCCTTCTGAAATACTTCTTATGAAGTTACTTAAACTTATTGGTTATCATAGATTTAAAAGGGGGCAGACATCATACTCTACCCTATATTTTAAGCTATATTGCTTTGCTGGGACTTCATCCAAACTCCCACCAAGGTCAAGGGAAACAATTTGTTTTCAAGCAATACAAAACAGGCTACAGCATCTTCCTTCTGTTTTTATGGACTACAAAAAAAGTTTAAATAGAGCTACAAGCTTCCTAACAAAAAACAAATCCTTTCCCAAGGAAAGAAACTTTGTAGGATGCCTCTTAAAGATGACCTCCATCCTGCATGCTTCAAAATGCTTTCATATTTTTCCTGGAAATACAGGTGATAGCGACATGGAGCAGAGGACAATAAAGCTGCTAAATAACAAAGGTCACCTGCCTTCAACTACATCTATGAAAAAAGGTCAAGATATCCCACCGGTTCAACCCAGGCAGAGATTTACTGAGGCTAAGGTGATGGCGAGGGGGACACTCTGCAACGTTGCTATACACGACCCGCTACCATACATGTAATGAAGTTATACATGCCCCCATTTAATTTTGGTGGAAAACTGAAATTCTTTGGCCACACACATAGAGGAGGAATCTGCTGTGGTTCTTCAAGACATAGAGTAAGGAAAATGCTATTGGGGAAACACCGTCAGGCAGCAGCCAGCATACAGCAACCAAGCATGTCCTAATGACGAGAAGCTTGAAAAGCAAGAGCAACAAAGCTGATTTTTTTTTATTTTCCACTGTGGATTTTTTTTTTTTTATTTATACTCTGCGGTGGGGCAGACTCCATAGGGATCATGTCCTTACACAGGCACATCTATCTCCTCTCAAAAGAGAAACAGCTTTGTTTACTCAAACTATTTTTGTTAGACCTAGTTTTTGCTGGTTCTAAAGAGTTTTGCCTTGCTTGTAAAGTAAACACCAACATCTTTGACAGAAGCACCACCTTTGAGTGCCCACAGAGTGTCTTGGTAGACCTCGTCAAGGTGACATATATATATATGTTCACTGCTTGCTGAGGTGAATCATGTCAGCCAAGGTCTTTCTAATAAATAAAATGCTTTCAAAGCATTATCTATTAAAGATAGAGAGCAGCTGGACTCGAAAATTTTTGCAAGAGAACCAGAGCAGGGTCTGGGGCTGTGATATAAACCAGTACGTGTATCAAACATCGGGGCTGCAAAAGAGGAGGGTTGGCCCCAAATAGTGCACTTAAAGGCTGGGTCTCCTCTCAGTGCTTTCCAGCCTTGGTAGGATTTGCAAAACCTCCAGCATAACAGACATAATACCCCACACAGAGCTGGAAAAGCATTTTTTATGGACACTGATAGAGGCCTGACATAACGCAAATAGCCAAAGCACCGGCCCATAGGGTGATTTCACTTTGGGTGCACGTGCTCCATTGAAGACCAGGCTAAGAGGGTTGAAAGTTCAAGACAACGCACAAAATGTGGGAAAACGCATGTGGAATACCCCCCACCAACACACAAACTGTCTGCCCTGCAACTAAATACCCAAGAGATGAACTACTCTGTCCCTACTGGGGTAAGATAAGAGCAACAAAGCAAGGGAAGTAAATTAATTGTTGGAATAATATTCTATAGGCTAAGTTATTGTGCCAACACATTTCTCTGATTGCAAAGGCTGTTATGCATTTGTAACAAGAAGAAGAAGGGTTAAGTGTCTGTAATTTATTAATCTCTTGCCAGGACACAAGAAGGTACAGCTTGCCTGTAAACTGACAGCTCAAAAGAAGGCACACCAACTCACTTTTCAGCAGTGACATCTTCGTTATAATGCCAGAAAGTGATTTTTTGTTGAAGTAGCCTTTAATGGGTAAAGACGGGTAAAGAAAATTCAGTGTCTGTGTTGTCATTTTGATGCTCCATGGCGGGGGGGTGGGGAGAGCAAGTCAGCAAGACAGAGAGCACTCAAATAGTCTTTAGCATTTTTTTTCCAAATTTGTAAGATTTTGGGCTAGCATGAATTTTAGTACACCTTCTCTCTAGCACTTTGACTATACGTTCTTAAATAATTTTTAAACCTGGAGGAGTGCTAGAACTTAGCATCTTCCCAGTTGACGGAACAAACAGGAGACGTGTCAGCCCAGCACTCCCTCTCTGCTCAGATTTGTCCCTTCTCCGGTGCCCCACACATTGGCTTATTGAAGCATCTCTGCGACTCCTGAAGGAGAATGAAGTCAGAGAGTTTACACCATTTCTTGCATATCTACAGCCCCTGTCCCAGCAGAAACTTGTCTCTCTAGATGTAATCAGAGCTCAAGGAATAGCCTGTCTTTTAAACCAAGATGACAGAAATCAGGTTCCGCTATTAAAAAAAAAAATAAAAAGGAGAAGAACCTTCTCTGTACAGACTGCAAGATTTCTCAAGTATTGAAAAATCAAGATATCCCACTGTTATTCAGGATGACTGAGGAGCTGCAGCATTCATGTTTTCAAAGGTCGCTGTCTTGTTTTTATTTCCCCATCAGGTTGCATGAAAGGAGCACTTTCTTTCATTTTGTTGAAAATCCAAACCATCAAATAAATATCAACATGGTTAAACTAAAATAAATCCATTATCCTGTAAATTTTTAAATAAATCAATATACTGTTATGTTTTGAAATGGTATAAGACAAATTTCTCCCCCTCTATAATTCAAAACCAGCCTTAACCAATTACTTCAAACTTTTCCCCAGACGAGACACATCTCCTTTGGCTCAACGTTTCACATAAGAATTTTCAAGCCAAAAAGAGTTTCTTCCACAGACAAAATTGGAAATGAGAGATAAAATCACCCTAATGATAGGTACTGGGTTATGCCTTTCAACTATGGATCCGTGCCCGTATCTCTATAATCGTGACAATATTTTTCCAAGCAGAGTATCATGTTGTATGTAACACTGAAACTTCCTGGTCTCTACTCCTTCTCTGCTGCATGGTTACCATCTTATTTTTATAAGCATTCCATTCTGGGGCTGGCCCTTCAGCTTTGGCAGAGCCAGGCAGCTTCTGCTTTAAAGCAGCTATTTTGCAACTAGCTGCTGCTTGCTGCATCTTTCTTTTCCAGCCAGCAAGTACCTGTAATGTTTTCCTCTCCAGCTACTGAGAAAACGGCACATTCTCACAGGTGCTGCCCCTGAAACAGGGCACGAGGTGGGAATAACCAGCAGTGACCTGGACCATGCAAGGAGTTGCCAGGGTGGGTTTCATTTCTGTTTTCTTTTTGGAAGGGCTGCAAAATGGCTGGTTTTAAAGAAGTTCATAAAAAAAAAATTCTAGATTCATATCCTGCTCATGCTGGCACTTCTGTTGCTGGACTAGTCAGGCTTGCATCAAAGGAAAGTTTTCATTGCCACCCCAAATCAACGGATAAACATCAGGGGAGCCACAAACAGCACCACCAGGCACTTCTGAACACTTGCTGGCTCAAAAATAGTGGTCAGCCGGGCAATGGCAGCAAACTTTGCTTAATATTTTAAGCAAAGTAACTACTGTATGATTTAACTTTACTTGGGCTGTGCTGTAGTGAGAATCTAGCCCTTTACAAATAATAATTAATGTTCTATTTTTTCCTTAAAAGCAAACAAACAAAAAAACCCAAATGAGTGGATCTAGAGCACCCAAGCAGTGCCTGGAGGGGAGGTCTGCCCGTCCTGGGCTGCCAGGGCAGGAGCTTTTCATACAACTGTTTGCCCACAGGACAGAGCCGCTACCTTGTCCTAGATGTAGACATGGTTGTTTTCTTCCCATCTTCCTCAGCCTTTTAATTGCTGTAGGTAAGAGTCTCACACACACACAGGTGAACGCCAACCAAGAGCAAAATCAGCCATGGTCATGGTCCCAGAGGCACCTCAGCCTCCTGATACACCCAGGAGCCCTCAGTAAATTTTTGGCTGATCTTTACTGAAGATCAGACATCTGCATCCAGGATTTTTAGCAGAAGTTACTCGCTGCTCTGGCAGGCAGTAATTCGATTACAAGAATTACAGAAAGGACAGGCTGGTTGTCTACTCTCTGTATGGGCAGCCTGCAATGGCTTGGATAAGAGTAAAGCATTCAGATTAGCGTAGGGATGAGCTCAGTGTAAATCCAAATAATACGTATTAATAAATAATGCCTCTGAACCAGCACATTTACTGCTGCAACGCTCATCCTTATTCTCTACTGGCTGTCTCACCAAACCACCAATGCAAAATGTCCTGTGTATGGGGCCCTCTGGTCATTTGCTTTTCTAGAGCATCTCAGCACCATGCCTTCCCCCGTGCCGTAGCCCGGGTTCACGCTGCTATTAGAAAATTCTAAATAGGTGGGAAAACGCTGGGAACCTGCCCGCCTAAGGGCTGGAAGCATACCTTGCAGTGGTGACTGCAATGACAGCGTTTCAGATACTGGCATACAAATGAACGTAACAAGCATTCAGCTTTGCTTATAAAATTCCCATATTCAGCACTGCCACAACACATAGCTTTAAAAATTGGAGCAGGGTTTTCCCATATATGGGAAAGCTGACCTACCGCTGTTGTACCAGCATCAGCCCGCTCCCCGGGCAGCGCGCGGAAGAGGAGCCGGAGCCTTACAAACCCTGCCTGCCGCTTCGTCTGCACTCAGTAGCAAGCAGGGATGCTCCCTGGAGTGGCCTGGGGTGACACTGCTTTGCAAGAAGTCTGTAGCCACGTTATTTCTGCACTGGGTTCACTTGCCAGCTTGACTGAACCCGTAACAATAAAGCTAGCACATTTTTCCAATCCTTCTCGCTAGAGCTGCGCTTGTCCATGCATTACTCCTGTGCCTACAGCAGGGCTGACACCGAGGTCTAAGCATCTGCATCCTCCTCTGGACGTGGGCTTTACTCCCTTCGGAGGCTCCCTGGGGCCTGTCAGGCTCCGGAGCTCCACTCGAGACCCCTGCGTCGGATCAAGGGACCCTGTTAGGCCAAGTTTTAATGCTCATGAGTGATGCATGAACCCCCGAGAGTGGCTGTTTGTAGGATGAGCACTAACAGACATCTCCCTCGGGCTGCGTGAAAGCATTTGAGCAAGCACGTTGCTGCAGCCCTCGTGGCTGCAGAGCCCCCGACGGAGGGCGAAGGACCATGCACAGGGGCTCCCTCTGAACCGCTGGCGGCAGCTGTCAGTGTTTTTTGGGAATATTCCATTGTTTTGAATGTATAGAAAGCGCAGAGAAGCCAGTGCCAGAGACCGCGGCGGAGCAGCCAGGGCCACTGCCGGCAGCTGGAGAGTTTTCACTGGGAACAGTTTCTTCCGCGGGTTTGGTAACGCACGTTGCATTTAGTACTTTTGACTCAATCAGACAGCCTATCTGCTCACAAAACTGTAACTCCGTGGAACTGTATGAGCAGCAGTGTGTATTTATAAACTCCGAACAAAAAAAGCAGGATGAGCAGGGCTGGGACTATCCAGCTGCAGCTCTGGTTATGCCAGACAGCTGCTCTGTCAAAACTGCTGGGAGAAACCTGGTTTCTTTGCAGGGGATGCCCTTTGATACTCAGCAGGAGTCTGCTTTGGCAGCTATATGCTGCCTAAGGGAGAGATCTCTGAGAGCCGATTTTTTAACATACCAGTGGTATGCGCTGGATACCTGGCTACGTACTTCTGACTGCGGGGGATTTGGGGGGGGGGGCAAGTTCTGAGTAAGCACTATTAATCACTATATAATCATAACTACATATTAATTTTTTTTTTTTGCCACAGTTGTTAAAATCAAGCAAATCAATCACACGTGACTTTCAAGCTTCCCGACACATTTTATATTCTGCAGGTTTCAGACCTGCACCGGGGGAGCCGGGGCGGGGGGCTGCCCCGCGGGAAGGAGCCCCAGCGGCCCCTCGCCATCCACCAAAGGAGCTGCGTGGCAGGGGATAGAGCTGCAGAGCTGGGGAGCA
Source organism: Balaeniceps rex (assembly GCA_013401315.1). Classification (NCBI taxonomy): domain Eukaryota; kingdom Metazoa; phylum Chordata; class Aves; order Pelecaniformes; family Balaenicipitidae; genus Balaeniceps; species Balaeniceps rex. The sequence continues at coordinate 43,269 of VYZW01015398.1, forward strand.
AGAGCAAAGACTTCAACAATTAAAACTCGTATCTCAGTATAGCAACAGAACTGGCACAATCTGACAGAAGAAATTAAAACTGTAGGTTGGTAACGTCTCTCAGTTTTGTTATTAATACGGAAACAAACTATTTAGGTAACTGAAAGCCTTGCATTGCTTTAGGAAATGTTAATTACATCAGTGGTTTTACTGTAATAAGTTTCTTTTTCCTTTCCAGTTTTCTAAAGCCTTAGGAATATTTCAAAGGGAACCCTTCCCAAATATGCAAACAGCAAGTCAATACTCTGAGGTTTTTCGCCAAGCTTCCTTTTCCCTACATCTCTCACTCAAGAAAATGATTAAAAATACCTTCAAAGAAATAGAAAGGGACTGGAGTTTAGCAGGTCTAGTATTGCCAAATAGTTACAGATAATCAAAATCATCACTAAACCAGTCATACATTCACTCATCCTGTGTGGCGTCCTGATGTGAATGTGCTCCCTTGCAATAAGAAGTAATTTAAACGTCTGCTCCTGCTATTGCACACAGGAAAGAGAAGTGCAGGAGCTGGGAAAGCGCGAGCAGATCTCCAGCGAGCTCCTGGCAGAGGCCGTTGCAGCGAGCTGCGAGACGCTGTTTGGTGGGGTTTACTATTTGAATTGTGTCAAGAATGAGTTGGGTTCCTGTTCTCTCACCAAAGACCCTCAGCATTTTCCTTGTTTTAATTAACTAACTTTCCCTGAGGGAAAAAACCACTAAGGATCAATAACAAATGTCATAATTAGTATCTCACTAATTGCATTCCTCCTTTTATTTAGAAATGCCATGCTACAGCTTCTCAGAATATTAGTTTTCTTTGTGCTCATTTTTCAGTATCTAGAAAAATGCTAAAAAAAAAAAAAATAAAATCTATTTTCACCAAGATTTAGGATTTTCACTCTAAAAATTTTATTTTTAGAGTTAAAACCCAAATTATTTGGTATTACTTTCTACCATCATTTAAGATTTCTAAATTTCTAATCATGGTTGCTGCTGTCAAATTCCCTACTATTCCTTTAACTATAGATGTTGCAATTGCATGTTTAATGCTACGGTTACAGTTCACATTTAGGACAAAGCTGCCTCCTTAGCACTGAGCCAGTATAAACGTACAAAACAATCTTCAAATACATGTAAAGCAGTTTCATGCATCTCCATGCCTTTTAGTACTGAGTTTACAGTAACGCTGACAAAATTAAGTATACTAATCTGATAATCATGTAATACTATTTACATGAAAAATTGGACCAACTCTAAATTTATTTAAAAAACTACATCAAAATTATGAAAAACATTAACTACATGCATCTTATTCATCTATGTATAAATTTGTTACTATAATATGAGGAAGAAATATCCAGTAATTTAAATTAACAAATTTTGTTTATGCCATCTTGAACTCAATGCATTAAATATAAGGAGAGGTGGGCTGGTTCTAAGGAAAAATGCAAGTATCAAAAAGGCTGATTGAAAACTCCCCCCCAATGTCCTTACTGTGATAACATGCTATAGGAAAATTTTACCAGGAGAAATTCTAATTACCTTCTTTTTAGAGATTTTTTGCTTTGCAGTTACTGTCTTATTTTTTTCTAACAAAATGTAATTCTTCTGTTAAGTTTCTAGAGAACAGTATTGAATTCCCTACTACGCATCCAAAAATTCTACTTCTGTAAAAATCATTCTGAACAAACAAGGAATGCAAGACCTCAGCTGTGACTTTCTAGAGATATTCTATCTTTACATTGTCAAAAAATTACTAATATCTCACATGTTCTCAAAACTCTCTAATATATTCTCTATATAAAACAAATACAGTTTATCTGACATTTTAATAATGTAAGTTATCCCTTTCAAATAAAATGGTAAGTTATTACTGCACTCTAGATTCTGATACCTATATATTTTTTATTATTTTAGAGGGTACTAAAAATACCCACAAGTGTTGAAGTACTTACTCTGTATGTTTGCACTCTATGTACAATATCCTCACCATCATACCATTGGCAGGAGGGGGTTAAATTTTTATTACTTACAAGTAACAATCACAGGATTGCTTTCTTTAAAGCTCAGGCAAATGAAAAAATACAATCGTGGAGTTTTGTTATCTAAACCAACATAATCCTAGGAGTTAATCTTAGCTAGCTGTTATCAATTAGCAACGTGAAGAGACATGCCACCTGCGTTCTCGAAGTTGGGAAAACAGAACAAAATGTTAAAGCAGTTATGAACAGGAGCAAAATAACTCGAAAGGCAATGCTAACAACTTAAAAACTAACAACTTAGCAGAGCCATATGGAGAAATACAGGACTTTCATACGCCGTAGGTAGACACATCTATACTACAGTGGTCAGAAATTTTTTTCACTTTTTTTACTTTCACTCTGGTACCACCAATGCAATTTGGAATTAGACACAGATAATTCAACAATCCATTAACACAATCAAAACCAATAAATGACTAACCAATGTATCACTATTTCTGAGAATCGAAATCTTTTTTACCTATGCTAGACATTAAAATAATACACTGTTTAAATAACTCTCAAACTCCTTCACAAGGTTTATCGTATCAGTTTAATTTCTTTGCAGACTCCCAAGGGATTAATTTCAACTACATTTGAGCTGTTTTCTCCTAGTTCTGACTTAATAAATTATGGAGGGCAACAACTATTAAGTATGTAAAAAGGTAACAATTTAAAAATGACAATTCCTGGAAAAAACACTCTTTAAGTGTTAAATTCCCTAAAGAATAGAAATGGGCAAGATGCGTTTCAGACATCTGACTATTAGTCAACTATTGTTAAAGTGATCCAATTATTAAATAGGCAAGAATTATTTATTTTACTTATATAAACTATCCCTCTTTGCTGGACTTGGAATAAATTAACACATCCACATGTTTCTTTGCTTACTATGCCAAGAAGAATGAGTAATATTTTTCTATAATAATATTTTGATAAGAAAATGAGTGTTCAGTTTAGATTCATAACAGGAGTTCCTGCATCGTTTTTATGTGCTGAATCAAGTACGAAATTACCAAATTAGAAGGATATGAACAACCTAATTTAAAAAACAAAACAGCTTTGCTCAAATACAAAAAGTATTTTTTTAGCTACTCTATCAAATGAAAGCATATTTGTGCTTTCAAAAATATACTGGCTAAAGGATTTAGACAGGCTTCATATGAGGTATATTTAAACATCAAAACTAATTTAAAATGATCTAGAGAAACAAGCTGTGGAATGTCCAATCCTTAAAAAAAAAAAAAAAGTAATTAAATGCTCAGGGCTTAGCTTGCTAAATACAATTAAGGACATTCGCCTCCTTTCTCACTTTGCCAAATAAAATGCCCTCCCCCTTCACCTCCAGCCATGGCAGAAGCACTTGCAGCCACCTTGGAGGCTAACGCTGGACCTGAAAAAAAGGAGGAGGCATCAGCCTGCCTTTTAAAACCAATGATTACCAGATGCATCAGTAATGTCTCGACACAGAAACTCGCGTAATCTCATTTATCATGTTTGGTTTTCGTGTTTATTAGCCGAGGAGCATACAAACACAGGGGTTCCATGGGCAGGTCCGGTTATGCTGCTCAGCTCTGCTCAGGGCGCGGAGGAGGCTGGGCGCAGTCCGCAGGGCTGCGCTGAGTCCAGGCGGCCAACCCTGCCAGGACATCTCCTCCATCCAAAGCCAGTAAAGATAGCTAACCAGAGAGGAGACATTACAAAATGCACCCCTGAAACACCCCGTGCCTTTAACCTGGGCAACAAAGAGCCAGGTGGAAAGTTTCAGCTGCTTAATATGAAAAAAAAAAAATCTGATTAAAACTATAATTGCCTCTAAACTACAGGACCCTTCTGTTTGTCCCTATCCTGCAGTGGGGCAGCTTCAGGAACCAGGTCTGCCTGTCTGTCACAACAACTGTTTCTGCCTCAGTTATCTAGTCCAGTCAAAGCAAGCCAAGTTTATAGCCAGAGCTCCAAAAAGATCTCTAAGCAGATTTCTGCAAGCCCTCCTAAGCATCTCCCCTGCACCCCTGCCCATCCCACCCCCAGCAGCCTCTCCTCCTCCCTGACCCCCTCCCGGCCCCACCGTCACGCCTGGAGCCTCAACATCTTCAGCCCCACAAAAAGAAGGGAGCGGCCAACTCTTTGCTCCACAGAACAAGCTCCTCAAGGTCTCTCCATCCTTTCCTATCGCACAGTTTGCTGTTCCCTCCCTTTGCCATCCCACGGTCCCCTGGAGAAAAGCCTGCACCTTCGCATCTGCAGGGAGCCCCGGTGCTCCCCGACACCCCCGGGCTGGCTGCTGCCCCTGAGCCGCAGCTCTGCACATCTGCGGAAGGTTTGCCATCCGTCTGCCCGGTGGGTTTGCTGCTGCCAGGGCTGAGGGGCCGGAGCAGGACGACAAGACTGAAGTCTGCACTCCTAGAAGCAACAAGAGGGTCTTAAAAACCAAAGCAAGAATGCAACCATTAAAAAAAAAAGAAAAAAAAAATCACCAAGAAAACCATACCAAAAAGGTGAAAAGGAAGGAAAAAAAAAAGTCAGAAACAACCCCAAGGACCTTCTAACTGGTCTGTCCCAGGACTATGCGAGAAGCTCAGCAAAAGAGGAATTTGTCCCCCTTCTCTGGCACAAAGTTTCAGCAAACAAACAAACGAAAAAAATTCCATAAAACCATCAAAAAGTAACCAAAGCTCACCCTCTGCAGTGTGCAGGGTGCTGCTTTAATGTTTTCAATCTGCAGAGGGGTTTGCTTTGGGATTTCTTGCTGGAGAAGGAACAGGGTGCTGGGCAGAAGCGGATCAGAAGGGAAAAGTTCCCAAGAGGGTTTCAGAAGTTACTGCACATTTATTTCACCAGATGCTATTTTTAACCCCGCTGTTACTATTTTTACCCATGTCAGTGTTTTCCATTTGCTGAACTCTGTCCCCATGCAGGCAGGGCTCCGCTCCCCCATCCCACCCCGGGTCCCATCCACCACGGCCCCCACTNAAAATATAAGTATATATATAAAAAAATATAAATATATATAAATATATATAAAAAAAGTTGCATGCAGTGCAAAGTCCAAAGGCGATCACCCAGCAAATCTCCTGCCCTAACTTCATTCCTCTCCAAACACATTCCTCCCAACGGAGAGGGGGGGGGGAAGAAAAAAAAAAGAAAAAAGAAAAAGCAAACAAACGCCACTGTTGCTAAGTTTTGCACTTTATACCCTTTTATATTTACAATCCTCTCTTGGCTAAAAATAGCAACACATGATCCATTTATAACTGGCCGGACATGCCCCGAAGCCGCTGGCGGGGCCCTGGCTGATGAAAGGAGCTCTTTGCGTTCCTTCTACCTGAGCTCATCTCCCGCTTAAAGGGCTCAGACAGCTCTGCTTCCACAAAGCACACATTGAAATGACTGCTGCTGCCAGGGGAGAGCAGGGTAAGGGACGTGAAAAGAAAAAGAAAAAGAAAAAAAAAGACAGTAACCCATGCAGGCTGCCCCATGCCCTTCTTGGCATGCTCAAAAAATGCACAATTAGGGAGGCAGCAGGGAAAGCAGAGGTGGCCGGGGACTGGCAGGCAGCCCCAGGGCAGGGCAGGACCTCGCCGGGCATGCAGCAAAGGGGGGCTCCAGAGGCAGCTCCAGCTTGGCCCCGCGTGTGACCAACACGTTAACTCGCTCTGGAGGAGCGGTGGGAGTGACTGCAGACCCGGACCCAGGGGCAGGTCTGAAGGTTGCTCTGGAAATTACTTTAGAGTTGCGCTCCGAGGTGGACACCGGAGACGACTCTAGACGTGGCTTTAGAGGCGGCTCTAGAAATGATGCTGGAAATGGCTCCTGGTTTGACTCCAGACAACTCTAGATGTGGTCTTGGGTTTGGGGGCGGAGAGGGGCTGGAGCCAGCTGGAGGGCGACGCTAGGCTCAGCTCTAGGAGTTGGTCTAGAAGTGGCACCACAACTGGCAAAGACACAAATACACAGTGTTATCTGCAATAATTATTCATGCAGGAGATTTTAACAATGTGGGATTATTCCTTCACTGTGACTAATGCCTTCTGAATCCGATGTTAAAAATTTCCATTAGCACCTGCACAGGATTCACAAACTGCATGTGCAGCAGAAAAAGCTGCGGGACTGAAACGAAGTCCCAAGGGTGAGGCACAGCGCCCGGTTCAGTGGAAGCCACACCTTGCGCTTCGGGAAACCAGGTGCCACACTAATGCCACCTCCCATCTAATACCGACACGCTTTGGTGTTTTAAAATTTCCTCTCTTGGAAGCACAGGTTTCCTCGCTTTACTCTCGTCACCGAAACAAAGAATCCTGGTTCAGAGGCAGGATGACAACTTATGCATCACCGAGCAGCGACAACAAAAAACACCACCGCCAGCAAACAACAGTGCTTCAGTGCCATTTATCACAAACGTGCAAATCCCAGCCACTTAAAAATAAGGGGTCAAACCTTCCCAAGGTTATGAGACTTTAAAGGAAAATATACCTTCCAGTTACGAGTCTTTTGGGTACACTTGAAATGTTTCTCAGTACTCTCAAGAGCGAGAAAATGTGGTTTGTTTGGACTGACAGCAGAAGTTCAGTGCCAGTGCTCCACAGATCATAGCTCTGAGGAAAAAAGTAATAACCATGGTGGGACCCAGAGAAAAAATTATTCTAACAGTTGGCAACATCATTAACTACATTTAAGCCTCCTAATAGCCCCATTTCAGTTGCTTTTCTGATATTCTTGATTTTGGCTTCTCAGTGGGAAATCACATCACCTCATGTCTTGTCTGCACACGAGTTTTTGGGCTGTATTTTCCCTCCATAGCTCTACCATGTATACACTCACATCGCTTTGTTTATACAGGAACGAAAAGCGCCTATGTGTACTGGTGCCTTTCCAAAATTTCACGTATCACCAAAACAGACGTGCAGCAAGCTGGTCAGGCTTTTCTTGGAGCTGTGTTCGTTGCATGAGATATAAAATTTTTATTGTAATATACACATTTCTACCAATTACCACTAGCTTTTTGATGCCTGCTACAGACAGGTAGGGGTTCACACCGACCACCTCCCATGACCTGACATTAGCAATCGAGTGCCATTTGCAGGCTGCTTTCAGAAAGGCTAGAAGCAAAATCACTGAAAACCATGATCCTGAAAGTCATTAATATGAGAATGCAGCAGCGGCTCTGCAAATGCCTTTCTGGGAGGAGATGCTTTAAGCGGGGAAATGGAAACTCTGCTGCCACATTGTTATCAGTGTTGTAACTGTCTCTGTGTTTGCAAGAAATCCAGATTACCCCTTCTTTCAGTCTTCACTGAGTTGCTGCAGAATGACAGTCAAGCATGCACTCAGAAGACACAGAAGATGTAAGCATCCCTGGACAAACCTGCCATGAGAAACCTGTCCTGTTGTGGTTGCTGTGCAAAATATTTTTCTGAGCAAGAGCGAGAGTTCAGCCCAAGGGTTGAGAGTACTTTCTAACCAGGCAGAGAGTGGAAATCTCTGCAAAAGGGCTGAATTTGCCATGGAAGCGCTATGCCCCCAGGTTTCAAAAGCAGAAGCAAGACAGACAAAAAAGTACAACTTCACCCAAGCTATGAATAAATGCTTGTGCAGTAATGTTACAGAAATTGATATTATCATTAAGGCGAAGTATAGCTCGAGGAACTTTTTTTTTTCCCCCCAACTGAGTCGCAAATAATAACCCATTCCAGATGTAAAAACCGTAGCCAGAGGACAGCGGCAGCCATACCCCAGAGCTGGGCAGGCTGACCTGGTCTCACACACAGAACGCTGTTTGGGGGAGGCTTGTCCTGTGTGCCCAGAGACCCAGGTTTTTAACCAAAAGGACCCAGATGGGTTGGGCAGCTACAAAACGCAACAAGCTTTTCCAGTACTGACATCTCCTGAATGCATCTCTAAAGGGTTACCTTGCTGAGGAGCACCCTGAGCCAGCAGGTCCTTATCCCACCTGGTGCAGGCTCCTGGATCACAGCCTCCCTGGTACTCCTGCCCTACGCACTTTGCAAAGCCAGCTGCCTGCCTCGTCCTCCCCAGCCAGGAGCTCCTCTCCCTCCCAGCCCATTCCTTGGGCTGAGCCCTGAGTAAGTCCCCATTTTCAACTGCTTCCCAGCCACACAAGCTTGCAAACCCCGCAGTCCTTTTCTCTGCTCCTTCACTCCCCTGCCTCCTTCCCATTTTCACCCTCTTCCTTTCTTAACCCAAAACCCTGAAACCCACCCTCAGTCCTTGCAGCTTTGGCCCCCTCTTCTGTTAGCAAAAACAAACTCCCTGGTCATGTTCCCCTTGGAGGTTTGCCAAGTATTCATTAAGTGGAAATACCACCTCCCCCCACTTTTTTTTTCTTCTCTTTCCCCCCCTCCTTTTTGGAGGGCGATGGTAGAGCAGGTACAAAGAGAACAGCGAGACAATGCCCTGCAATACTGTAATACAGGGCGTGAGGTTTGTTGGCGTCCTCTGCAGCAGAACTGTGTGGGCTCCAACACAGGTCTCACAGCCATTTCTGGTGTCACGAGTGCCTGGCTTGGGGTTCGCTATATTAAAGAGTAGTATTGTAGAGATCTCATCTCTCAATGTCTTGCACATATGCAACTCCAGCCCGGAAGCAAAGGGGAGGAGAAAAGGGAGCATGTGTATCTCATGAAAATACACTCCAGTTCTTAATAACATGCATCCATCCTGGAAGATGTTCTTAGAGACCATTTCTACCCTGAAGCACTTCCACATTTCTGCCAAAGCTCCTGACTGGGCAGTGCCCCTTTAGATTTGCTGTTGCTGTTTCCAGATGTGACAGTCCAGCATCCCCTGCTAAGACACGACTGGACATTTCACCTTCAGAAAAAGACTAGAAATCTAGCATCTCTAGCTGTGCTCATGTAGGACTACAGGGCAGGATTAGAGATTCAAGATATATGAAACCGTGACCGCAGTGGTGCATTTAACTGCATGTCAGAATTCAAGTGGCAGGGGGACATCTGGGGAGAACAATCCCAGAGCTGAGCAGGGTACGGAGACAAACAGGCAGGCCAGTCCCCATGAACCAAACTGGGTCTGATAGCAGCAAAAACCCGGCTTTATATCAGGCCATATTTATTCTGGGATAATTCCTTCTGGAATGGAGTCATCTTGCTCCTTAAATGGATTAGAATGTAATAAAACAGAAATAAAGTTGTATATGTAGATAAGTCCTCTACACTGAAAAAATAAACTATGCTGGGGAAAAAGAAACAATTAAGAGACAAAGGCTTTCCCATGAATACAAAGCTCACCATCTTTCATGCCTGCCTACAGACACATAACATGCACTATTTCACACATTGCCCTTGTGTTTTGGTCCAGAAAACCTAAGGAGTCTTCTGGGTGTCTCACCCTGGGGGGGGGGGGGGGGAANTTTCCTCAGCCTGTACCAGGGAGCACCACGGCAGCTGTAACCGGGACTGAATCAAGTAACTCAACTCTTCACAGCACTGCTCCAGAGTGGGAAAACTTCCAGCGAAGGAAAAGCACTCATTTTTGCTTCATGCAAATCAAAACCAGCCCGAGGTCACCTAACGAAGGAGTTGAGTGGAACTCCCCGTGTATAGTGGAGAGCAGCACTTGGGCCAAACGCTTTAAAACTTCCTTGTTTAAGTGGCCAAAAATGCCCAAGTGATCCTGGGCTACTGGATCTCCAGATGGCCATTGACCTTTACATTTGTTTATTTTAAAGATGTGTCACTATTTTATTTTTCTCGTAAGTCAAACAATTGAATGATTTCTAAATTTTCTTCCTTCTGACCTCTTATTTTCTTCCTGTTTTATTCTAGAAATACTCATTCAAGACGCAAATATTACGAGTGGGTATGGCCCAAATGTTGCAATTCTTCATTCCACAGATTGCTATCACTATTGCAGTTGCTATTCCCTCTGGATCTGGAGAAACCCACGCAAAAGGACACTATAAAATACACATTTGAATAGTATATGCAAAGAATATAAAATAGAGACTTTGAAGTATCTTTTCAAAAATAATCCTTAAGAATTAGGAAGAAAGGACATTATTTTTACAAAGGGAGTGTTATAATTGATGCCTTCTGCTCTCAGCAATGCCTCAAAAGTTCATTTGGTGGATCCAGGTAATTATTAGGTGCTATGATTGCATTACCCCCATGGAATCATTCTCTCTGGCTAAATTTGCTTCTCCAGACACACGAGTATCACTTGGAGATTCTGCTTTTGAACAAAGATAACTTGACCAGCTTTGATCATACGTGCTGGGAGACAAGAGGTGGAGAGCTTAACAGAAGGGAATTCTAGAGAATGGAGAAAATCACAGAGCCAGCTTTGTCAGACAGCTAAAAAAACAGATACTGCCATTTTGGAAGCGACTGTGGCTTTATTGCTCAGAAATTGAAGAGCAGGCTTGCAACCTGGGCTCCCTCCAGCAGCTGCCTCAAGGAGAGCTGGAATTCTGCTGGCAAAACCACAGTCCAGCGAGCCCAGGGGCTACAGGCTCCTTGCACAACTGTAATGATGCCGGTACGTTTAGGATGGTGTAACACCTCTAGCAGACCACAATTGCTTTATACCGCCATAGTTAAGTCCATACAGTTTATACCATTACAAATAGTGTACTGGTCCACAGCCTACCAGACATGGTTTATCCCAGTGCGAAATGAATACGACGTCTAAATCCAGACAAATTCTTTGTTAAGGTGGTGACTCACACCAGAGAAGATTCTGCTCCATTATCTCTGCAGCCTAAAGTAAGAAAGGGCCATGGGAGCTGAAGAACAGTTTATAAAGCTATGCACTGAGCTCTGCTGGCACTGAGCATCCTAAACTACAAACTGGCATCCTGCAGGACCTGGCCATTACTGACCTGAAAGCTCCTCTGCCCAGGACTCCTTCTACCATCGCTTCCAACCAAACTGGTCCTGACAACACCTTCCTTACCACAGAGCAATTAAAGAAGAAACTCCAAAATCAGCACACTTCCCTTCATGCTATTATTAATTTAAGTAGTCTCACAGATTTGTGTGAGCACTCAAAAGGACACCAAAATAATTTACATGCTCTTACTGGGCTGAACATGCTAAAGAATCAAGCCCCAGCACAGGAACCCCCAGTGTCCTGTGGGAGAGACTCCATCAGACCTTTAAAGTGTCACAGCACTTGAGGGCGCTGCTGCAATAAATTTAACTCACCCTAAAAACCTCTACTTCGTTTTATTATGAATTAAAGTCTTCCGTTAAAATACCAGTGACCTGTGTTGACACTTACTTATACTATTGCTGTTACACAGTGGCCCTACTATTTTGGTAAACAACGAGCCGAAGTTAGGACTAACATTTAACATTCAAGGTTAGCACCTAGTTATCCTTTCAAATATCCGCACAAAGTGATAAAGTGGAAGGAGGACAAGAAAACAGTTTAATTCAGAAATTTTTTTTTCAGTATAATTTATTTGCTCTGGGTGAAATGAGAAGGTGTGAAAAATCATATCTGTTCATGGAACTAAAAAAAAAAAAAAAAATGGGGGTGAAGATGCCAATTTCTCTTAAGGGAGATACGTGAGTTGCTGTAGTCCTTTACGGGCAGACTGATCACACTGCTTTGTTCCGCTTTCCCCAGCCTTTAATTGCATCCTCCCTGCAAAGGCTTCTTGGCCCTCACAAATAAATCCACATTCCTCCTGCACCTTCCACCTGCTACAGCCTCCGCTGTATCCTTCCCACTCTCCGTCCTGCAGGAGGCAGGTCCTGCAGGATGCTAATGTGCAGGTTGGGACGCTCAGTGCCAGATCCAAGATCCACCCATATCCGTGATCGTTTTCTTCAGATTCTACCCCAAGCACACACCTACCTCCAGCGTTGGGTCATGGACACCTACGTTCTCCATGGGTTATGGTAATATTTCATCTTTTTTCGAATTAATGTAACTAGTCCCCCATTTTTTTCCTGCTCTGATGTGAAACGGGCTGGAGGAAAAACAGTCTTTTGACTGAAGTTACAACTTGCCAGCCTGAGAAAACTCTCTGTTCAGAAGTTCTGCAATGCAACGTTGCATTTGATAACATCCTTTTTTTAATCGCAGGACTTCCGTATTTTGTTCTCTTTCTCAATTTTGAGCAGTATGCCCAGTATTTTTCATTGTAGTAGTTTATTAATTACATGGTTGTCTCAAAAAAAATATATTGAGGGGGGAGAAAAGTGACAATTTTACATTTGAACTTCCAATTAATACTGACTGCTTAACAGAGAAAGAGTAAAGGGAAACAGTGAAGACTGAAAAGAACTTTCACAACTTCTTTTAATATTCCTGCAGCACCATATTTCCCCATCATTTTATTCAATGGTTGTCTGTGTCCTTCAGAATTTAATATTAAAAAACATCCTTGTCAGTGTTTCAGAAAATGCCTGACCTTAATTTTGAGAAAGCAGAACTATCGTAAAGCAGGTGTGCTTGACAACACATCCTAAAGTATACGGACTGTTGTGCCAAACATTAGACACAACTACAGCATCAGTCCTATAAAAATACGGTAACGTAAGGACTACTGCTTATATGTCAAAAGTCATCTGCAAGTGTAAAAAGGCAGGCACAAAGTTTATAAAGGGAAAGAAATCAAAGAAAGATGCCCTAAAATCCACATTTGTCAAGAAAAGATGAGAAAACAAAGAACAGAGCACAAAGTAACTCAGTACTTTATCTACAAATGAATTAATCATTTCTTCTATAGTGTTCTGTGATTAGTTAAGAGTCAAGCTTTAAAAATAAGTAGTAACAAACAGTGCCTGTCCAATTTTAACAGTTCTTCTAGTTGTGGCATTGATCTCCGTGTTTATAGCTGAAAACCAAAGGAGCACATTTTACCCATGAGTTTTGGCTTGCTGAAGCCCTCAAGAAGGCTCAACGCGACTTGAGATGGCAGGCAGACCGACAGCCGAGCTGCTCCCTGGGATCAGTTGCCTACCAAGAGATCTCCATTTGGCGGGGGTGGAAATCTTTCGATCTCATATCTTTTCCTGCCAAACCAGCACAGCTGGAATCTTCTGTTAACAGCCAGCATAGTAATTTGCTGAGCTTCAGACTTAGCATTTTACTAAGACATACAAAAACCTCATACATCTGCTAAGTTCAGACCTTCTAGGAACAATTCCAATAAGATGCTTCATGTTTCCTGCTCCATGAAAAAAAAAAAAAAAATCTCATCTATAATTGACCTTGACAGATACTGAGAATATTTGGCACCTATTAAAACCCCTTTAAGATGAGACCCTCTGAGCTATAAAAAGAAATGTAAATGTGAACTTTATACCACATTTAGTTCACTGGAAACACTACCATGGTAGGTTCAGTCAGTTATTTTCCATTGAAAAGTTATCTTAAAATATGTCCAGAACTAACTTTTTAAATGTTTATTGAGCAAGTAGGAGCCTTCTGTTTCATCCTACGCATCTGCTTTTTGCAGACAAGCTATTAAAAGAAATACCTGAGAAAGCAATCTGCATAGCATTGTCGTTGTCCATCTGTCTGGTCCACAGATATGCACAGGGGGACAGTTGGAGAAATACAAAAATCCACTTAATTAACTTTTGTACTGAGAATTATTCCTACTTATGACTTAGAAGATCATTAGAACCTCTATCAGACCACATCTAGGAAGCAGAGACAAAGACAGGAACTATCAACAGCGAGAAGCTCCGTCTTGGTTGACACAAGGGCTGCTATCATTAGAGCCACTACCCACTGAAGTGTCAACAAACAAATCCTTAATCAAAGGACAGGAGGAGAAAATATACTGGAGGTTTTAGAGGTCCAAGAACACCACTCCCACTTGACAAATGGAAAGGTCCAGCTTGGAAATAGGGCCAGCCAGCATTTGGCTCTCCCTTACTAATTAAAACCTAAGTGTTTGGCTGCTACTTGAGTTAACCCAAGGAAAAGCCCTCTTCCCCCACCACTATCCTCATCGCCATGATCAGCTCCTGCGTGTGAGGGTCTCTCCCAGAACTCACTGTGCTGAGACACTTTGTTTTCCATAAGCATCTGGGTCAGATGTGACATAACCTCTTTATGGAGGGAATTTTGGGAAGCGCTGGAAAACTGCTGCTTCCTCAGTGACAGAAGCAGGACTTTCTTTATGCACAGTGGGACGCAGGTGGAGAGTAAAGCTAAAAACTAAATAGAAATCTCATCTAATAATGCAACATGGACAAATTCCTAATGACCAAGACTCTTCTTGCGGCACCATCACAGGAGAGCTCAACTGAACCAAACAGCTCCCACAGACGTAAGAAATTCATGCACTCCCAGCTCTGTTCCCATGGGGAGCTGGCAGGGATCCCTCCCACCCCACGGGCACAGCTTTAGCACTTTGGCTACACAAAAATCCCACTTTCTCTCCTGAAACACAATAGCTCCAACAGCATCTCACAGGCCTCCAGTATGCAAGGATGAGCCATTTCTGTACTCCAACACAAAACGTGCTCGACTCCGCGTGCACAAACACAAAGAGCTATTCTTGCTCAGAATCAGGTCTTGCCCAGTTCCTTTTGCTGTCACCACTCTCAAGCTGGAGCACGCTACCCTGTACCAAGCTGTTCACCGAAATGTAGCGTGGGAATCATGAACTGGGCAATAGCTGCCCATCCTCAAAAGCACAGACGTTGTGATGCTGCGGGGCAAGGCTTGAAGTTGGTTCAGGGCCTTTCACTTGATGAAATTGTAAAACATTGGAACAGTCCTTCTGGTTTTGGCATAAAAAAAATCCTGCCTAGCAGAGGGAATGCCCGAGTGTGCTGATGGCTCAGGACAGATATGCCAGGATGTACACGGAGCTACAAGAAGAATATGGGACCGAACTGCAAACTCTTCATCTCAAAAGCAGTAGACAGATCCCGCAATCTTAAAAGGACTTAAAAACAGCACAGGTTTAAGAGTTAGCTATTGATCATGCCAATGATATCAGGTGAACAACCATTCAAAAATCTTAGAATTTCTCTGGAATAAATTAAATCCAACTATTTAGAAACTGATATTCTGAAAACTAAATAAGAGCTTTCTAGCAGTCAAAATAAAGTTTCACCATCATGTGGATTACCAAATAGCAATTCTATATAACAAAAATCACTCATTTGTATGAAATTATTATAAATAGTAAAGCTTATTTATTATTATTAATAAAGATTATTTGAAGCCTGGCGATTAAAAAAAAAAACCAAAACACCCAAAACACAAAGTAGCTACATCTAGGCACTGTACTGACTACCAGTGGCACAAGACCAATTCTCACTTTTCTTGCAATCACCAACATTTGTGGTTTTTCAGTATGCCAGTCTGGTATTATTATTCTTGCCACTCACTCAGGCAAAACCATCTGTACTGAGAACTGTATCCTCACCCTGTGCAGGGTTCCTATCCCTCCAGGTGCTTTCCTTGGTGTTAAGCATGGTAGGGGAAAAAAAGAAAAAAAAAAAAAAAACCAAACCAAAAAAAAAACCCACATGCCATATGCCTGTCAGGTTACTGAATGCTTTCTATTCTGAACAACCTCGACGGGTGTCCTCCAACATTTTCCAGGGTCACATGGATGAGCCCCTAATTCCCCAGTGAAAGACAACTGCCAAGTTAGATCTGTTGCAACTGTTAAAAAAATTAGGGTTTAGGATTATATTAAGCTATACAACTTGTCTTTGTCAAAGGTGTTTAGGTGTAGGGCTTTTTTTAAAAAACAAAACAAAACAAGACAAAACAGAGTTTCTTGTTCTCAGCTTTTCCCTTTGGCCCTCTCTCATATTTCATCTACCAACTTCACCGCTATCGCAGGGGGTTGAAGTCTGGTCCCTTGATCACTTCCCCCAGCTGTTCTCAGAAACTCTGAGTTCTGAGGCTTCTTGATTTATTTTTTGTCCACAGGGCTTTAAATTTGTAAGAAGGTGCCTGTGATCCTAAGGCTTGTAGTACATCCTGGTGGATTTTTCACGATTTACTGCATTTTCCACGTTTGTCTGTGACAAAGGAGAACTCAAGCAAATGCTGCTGAGCGCGCACGCACGCCTTGCTAAAGCAGCCACCACAAAGGAGTTCACTCGCTAGGCCGCAGCATGGCCTATATAAAGTAGTATAGTATAAAAGAGTCCTCTCCCCGCTCCAAGGAAGTTTCAAGTGAATAAATGACTGTTGGACTTGGAAGCAAGTTGTCCAAATTAAAACTGCATTCTCAAATGATTATTTTAAAATGACAGAAAATTAACCAGTCTGAGGTGAAGCCTCATGAGTGTAGTATCTCTGGTGGCAGAGAACCAGGCTTTCCACTTTTGATTCAAAGAAATATTTCAATTCTTTCAAGACACATTTGCCATAGTTTAACCCTTACATTAATACATAAGCATGAAAATTCTGTTCTGTGAGAAAAATATACCAGAGAATATTCATATTTTCAATCTGATTCTAAAGATGCAGCTTCAAAATGCAAACGTAGTATGCTAGCAAACTTGTTTTGACTGTGCAAATAAATTTTTAAAAAATTGTTTCTGGACGCCCAGCAGAAGTTGGGCTTGAAATCTCTCAGTGGAATTACATTTTTGTTCAAGCAATACCACATAGTTTGGAAACCACAGAAAATATCTATTAAGACAGTTGCTAATCTAGAGAAAAAAAATGACCCCATCTGGAACAGCGTTTGCAGTGCTGTTCATTGCACCACAAGAAAAATATTATTGTACTGCAGTGTGTGAAGCTTTGTAAGAAAGATGACGCCAGGTCAAAAGCATCTAACTTAGAAAGAAAGGTTGAGATTAAGGTCTTGCTTTTACTCTAAAAGATTAGTCAAAAAGGAAGTTTAACATGAAGGAAGGGGTGGAAAAAAGATGAACTGAACTGACAGCTAACAAACTTTTCTCCTCTGTGAACAATAAAGGCTTCCAGCTCCAGGAGGATGTCTTCCAATAATGCAAATTGAGGTAAGTAAATTAAGAGACCTTAGGAAGCATTATTTTGAACATAAAGAAATATAAGCATAGCGAGAGCGTTATCAGAGCAGATTGCTTAAGTAAGGCTTAATTAAATGCAGAGACCCCAAAGAGAACCGAGGAGAAACTACATCCTTAAGTCAGAAACTTCAGTGCCTTAACAACGGAGAGGATGAGTCAGGTATTTATGAACAACAGCTCAAAGTCGGGGTGAGTAAGGGCGTACCAAAACTACCTGATGGGAAACACATAACAAAGGGGGTTTGCATTAGGCATTTGCCCGTGCAGCAGTGTCAAGTCTTGGTCAGCCCTGGGCACATGTGGTAGACGACACAGTTACCAAGAATACTTCATGGAAGCAAGAGAGGTACCAGCAAATTTTGCAATCTCCATGATTATGAAACAGCTGAGTGAGATGTGGAGGACCTGAAGTATAGTTTAAGGCATTAGAAAGGAAATTAGGAACTTATCCCCTCTCGCTGATTTAGTTCTGAGATAAGACAACGATCGAAAGGACAACAAAAAAACCCAGCAGACAAGAAGTTCACTAGGTGCCAGTTTTGTACTGATGAGAGCAGGAGGGAAGGGAGCAGGCTCTGAACGAAGCAGCTGTAAAATGAACTGAGATTTCAGAGAGAAGCAGCTGTAGAAGAAGAGGTTCTGACAGGGCATTTGTTAAAATAAAAGTGAGATGAGTTTTTTAGAAAGCATCCTGTCAGTGGTAAGGGTTCAGAAATGCTAACGTATTTTTCTGAAAGCAGATCTGACATTCTGCAGCTGTGTAAAGCGTGCTAGGGAACGGAGCAGCAGGCAAACCAACAGGGACAACAAGATCGAGTAGACAAGACAGAGACCAGCTAGTCATGGACAACACCCACTGAGATCAGCAGTGGTTCAGGGGAGATCACCCTTCTCACAGGACTACAAGCTGTAGACCACAGATAACTCAAGCCCCGTGTTTCTAATGGCATGCTGGGCACACGTGGAGGAGCAAGCTGGTGACCACCCCAGCGAGGAGAGCCTGGGCGAAGCAGAAATTGTCAGGGGTGGTGAGAGGAGACACAGCTTCCCTCCTCTCTTCTCTCCAGTACAATACTCTGATCACTTCGGTCATCCAGCCTGTAACCTGCAAATGGGGACATGGAGCTCAGCATACGTGGCTTACGGGTGGATGCTCAAGCTGACGATGCTTAAAGTTTTAATAAGGACCAACTAAACAGCCTTTAACAAAGACTTGGTAAAACCTGACAGAAACTGTTCCTGTGGGAACGGTGTTGAATTTTCTAAGGTTGCACACGTAAAAATCCAAATTATAGTTTGGTATTAAAGTTGGCATAAGGATAAAGTCCTCCATTCGTATATGGCTTGCTCATATCTCCTGTGTTCCTCCACAGCCAAAGCAACACGTGACAATACACTGTCACATATGCACGTGGATCAGCCAGGCATCAGCTAAGAAAAAAAAACATGCATCACTAACGATACACTGCACCTCTGCCTCCAAAAGCCAGGCCATTCACATCTAAACCCACGAGCAAATTTCTCCTCAACTGCTTAGCCATAGAAATCTATCAATAAGTTATCCTCTAAAGAAACTACAAACGAATACTGCCCATCCTCAAGCAATAGTAGCAGGGTAGTGCCACTGTGCAACAGAGATGTACCGGGTGGCCTGAAGAGATGGCTGCAGCTCCCCACGTCACCCCTCTGGCTCTTGGGTAATGCTGTCTGCCGTCACCGTGTTGACCATCATTTCCCGAATTCTCAATTCCAATTTCAGATGAAATTACTCCAGCAGCATTCCTAAGAAAGAGGTGATCTGTACTGGGTGAGATCAGTGGGAAACGAAAATACTAAGCATTCAAATACCACACCAAGCCTGTTGTTGAGTAATCTAGATTTCAGATGAATTAAATGGTGCACAGTCATACAGGACTACAAACATCTGTTTCCAAGAGGTGTCCAGATCATTAGCAGCTAATTCTACATCCTCTGTTACACTCCCTGCCATATGCTGGGGGATAATCTCAGCAAGCAATAGGGATTTTCATCTCAAATCCTAACAAATCTGGTCTCCAAGGCTTCATGGTTTTTTCTTATGTCACTTATTAGATAATACGTCTCAGCTGCTCCTCTCTGCTCTTTCCATGCCTTCTGTCTATTCTCTCACAGCACCCAAAGGCTCCTGCAACCTGCCTAGTAACAACTGACAATTTCTTCATGCCCTCCTAGAAAAAAATTCCCTCTTTTGCCCAGGGTAAATGCAAAATTCACCTCCTGGATAAACTCGCACTCAGGCTGGAGAGCATTCTGCAGCAAAGCAGGATTCTTGCCCCTTTGCCATGAAACTGGGAATCCCAGTGGTAGTATCTGAGTCATAACAATTAAAACAAAATGCTATGTTGCCTTTTTTTTTTTTTAGAAAAAAAGAAAAAGGCTCTCAGGCACATAAGAAGCCACCTCCTGTCCCCTCCCCAGCTAGCACTGCCACCTGCAAGAGGTCTAAGGCAGGACAGTCACACGCACTGGGCAGGGCTCTGAAAGTTTTGTCCATCCTCGGTGGGAGCAGCCTTCTGCCCTCATTCGAGCTCCTGGTTAGGGCTACGTGCCTGTGCATGCAGCAAACAGCACATAAAGAACAAAGGGAAAAGATGTGGTTTTATAAGCAACTTCATTAACTGAAAATCAGTGATTTCTTTGCCACTTTTCTTGGCAAAATCAAGGTGCCTACCTGAAAGTGTGATAGCACTTCTGTGGCCATAACAAACACATGTATACACAAACAGAATTTGATCTTTGGCATTAAGCAACAATAACGACAAAACTGGAGGTGACTGCAGTACTGACAAAAGCCAAGAGACAGACTGCTCTGGAGCCTGGACCGACTCCCTTCTCCAAGACGTAAGCAGAGGCATCATGAATCTGCCACATTGCCTCAACCTGGTGGCACCCCTTCTCTGCACAAGGGGGTACAAAATCTCACTCAAGCTTTGGGCTCTTTGTTCCCTAGCAAGGTATTATCTGTGCTGGGCTTTCTGACAGACCTACCAGCTGCTTCAGCCCCAGGGGCACCTCCTGAATGCGGGCTGGGAAGAGGAGCAGCTGTCAGCAGGAGCTGCTGGTGTTTCCACCCTGCACATCCCGTCCCCCAGATGAACAACGGCAGTGGACTTGAAACAATCTTGAATGAACTGTGGCAGACCAACCTCAGGGTGGGGAGACCGGTGAGGATTTAGCAATCCTGTCTCCTGCTAGCCCTCAAAGAAGCAAGCAGCGCGATGAGAAGCTCCTGCAAACCCATAGCTTCCACCAAAGCCATGAGCGCTGCTGGTGAGGAGGGATGTGCGGATGGGATATTTTTATCTCCTCTTCATTCCCATCCCTGTCAATCCAAAACAAACTTCAACTAGTTAGAGGTGGGAAAGGTGGTTCATGATGAGAAAAGGATTCCCTGGCTCGATTTGCGTGTCACCGCTGGATATGTGGATGTGTGCCACTGCAGTGGCACAGCTGCATCAGTCCTGCTTCCCAGCTTCCAGTAACCTTCCCAGCCTAAAATAGCAGACCTACTGCTTGATTTTTAGCAGCTGAAGAGCAGCAGTAAACCACATAAGTATTATGTAAAATGATCTTTTTCTAAGTATATGTTTATTGTGCACAGAAGAAGTGGATTTAATTACAAACAACTGGAAGTTTTTAACAGTCTGGATTGCCCCCTACTCCCTTTCTAAAAACTAAGGTTTGGCAACAGCTTTTGGGTTTCATTGCAAGTCTTCTAAGTATTTCCTTGGAAAGACTTTACACTTGGTCCCAGGCAAGAAGTCAAAATCAACATTTAAAAAGCATGCCCTGCATAATTTCCAGGATTCAGCAGCATTAAGGTATACTTATGGAGGCCAGGAGGAGAACTGCTTTTTGTGCTTTTTGACTTCGTGCATAAAGCTGGTCTTCAGACAAGGAAGTTTATATTCCAAATAATATTTTTAACTACACGCAGTCAAGTACATAACTTATCAGGCCTTTCCTCACACCCCGCCCTCCCCCCCCCCCCCAAATAAGCCTGAATGGTAAATATCTCTGCAGTATTTGGTTTCTGCTTAGACCTCTACTAGTAGCGACAGATTCTCAATCTAATACGGAATTAGATTCTCAAACCTAATACAGAATTATTTGTGTAATAATTTGTATCAGAAATAGTGTGGCCAGAAGGACCAGGGCAGTCATCCTTCCCCTGTACTCGGCACTGGTGAGGCCGCACCTCGAGTACTGTGTTCGGTTTTGGGCCCCTCAGTACAAGAAGGATATGGAGTTGCTGGAGCATGTCCAGAGAAGGGCAACGAAGCTGGTGAAGGGTCTGGAGCACAAGTCTTATGAGGAGCAGCTGAGGGACCTGGCGTTGTTTAGCCTGGAGAAGAGGAGGCTGAGGGGAGACCTTATTGCCCTCTACAGCTACTTGAAAGGAGGTTGTAGCGAGGTGGGGGTTGGTCTCTTCTCCCAAGTAACAAGTGATAGGACAAGAGGCAATGGCCTCAAGTTGTGCCAGGGGAGGTTTAGATTGGATATTAGGAAAAACTTCTTCATGGAGAGGGTTGTCAAATTTTGGAACAGGCTGCCCAGGGAAGTGGTCGAGTCCCCATCCCTGGAGGTATTTAAAAGACGGGTAGACAAGGAGCTTAGGGACATGGTTTAGTAGTGGGCAGGTACGGTTGGAGTCGATGATCTTAAAGGTCTTTTCCAACCAAATGATTCTACAATTCTATGATTACTCAATGGCAGAAAAAGTTTCAAATAATATTTTCTTAAAATCCTTTAAACAGTAAACCAACAACTTAGGCCTGATAATGATACTTAGGCTAAATTGGCTGGTTCTGCACTGAAATGAATTAAGCGGGATTTCATGGTGTGTCACTGTGCCTTGCCTGGGGACGCAGCACTGTCCCTTTGCCGACAGGAGGGCAGCACACAGGTGACTCGCTGCTCCTGCAGGCTCCAATGGGGGATGGATGACACTGCCCTCACCCGTGTGAATAATCCCACTGAAATCACCGGGACTGTGATGGAGTCTGCAAGACTGAAACTCCTGGTTTGACCCAAAGGCCAAAGAATGAAATTTCACCCATTTCATCTATTTACTAATCAAACAGGCCTGTGCAAATTGCTTCTGGCTTTCCAAAAGCAGTGCACATGGCACTTTTGGATATGCATGTTTAAGGACTATTTTACCTCAATTTTTGTTTTGGGCAAAAACAGACAAGTATTTTCCTTGTGAATATTTGAAGTGCTTTTTAAAAAAAATACATATTCTTCTGAAATATCTGCAAATCGAGTCCTGTATCACTCACCACCTAAAATCACAAAATGCTACAGACAAGAGACTAAACTTCACAGAAGCGGAGAGAAATGAGAGCATAGGTAGTGTTAAGGAATCATACTTAGAGGAGAAAACACCTTGCAGCTTTTACAGTTTAAAAGGTATTATACATTTTTAATCACGTATAAAAAAAATCTGGTCTATCAAATTGTGAATTTCCTGTGGAGATAAGGCAGGGAAAGCATCAAGAGAGTATTTTATGCAGTATTTTTCTTCCAAGCAGACAGTTTTAACTGGTATTTATAAAAAACAAAATCTGAATGCAGATTTTCAGCTCACAATAGCATGCCCTTCTCCTCAGTGTCTCCATTTCCTCCCCTTGTAAAGTCCCAGTCCCACAAATCCCCCAGCGCTCCAGAAAACTTCCCAGCTAACCAGCGATCCTGATATTTCAGCACAGAAAACAACCAGGAAAAATGCAAACCCAAACAAATACAGCCCACATACTAAAAATTTTGTTCGGTAGGGGGTGGGGAGGGGAAGAGGAAGAGGTTGCGGTGTAACGCATGATGACGGTGTCACTGAGAAAGAGAAGGACAAACCCTACAAAGTGCTTTTTTTTTTTTCCCCCCTCATTTCTGCAGCAGCATCTCCCCATCGGAGCTGCTGATCAGGCACAGCCCGAGCTCCGCGCCCCATGCGCCCCAGGGGACCGGAGACGCTCTCCAGGCACTGGCATGGGGCAGTCACGCTCCGTAATAGCTCAGGGATAGACAAGCAAGACAGCTGCTGGTTTCCACTACAGGCTCTCTGTGCTCCAGGCTACGTGGACTCAAACCCATTTGCTATCTCCACCAAGAAGCCAGCAGAGCTCACGAACTCTGAGAAAGCAAGCGACAGGATTGCACAGTTGTCAGTGTCCAGTCAAACTGCCATCAGCAAAATTAGAGTCAGAAAGGACTAACATAAAGCGGTCGTCTTGCTTCGATGCCTGAAACTTGTCTCCTACAGTGCAAGGCAATACTAGAAGCTCAAAGTAACACTAAGCGTATCTTCCTTGGAGATGGCAACCGTGCTCTCTGAATGGTTCCCAAGCCAGTACATGTGGCACCATCATCAATTAGGGTACTCACCCATACACTGAAATTAAACCTATAGCTACTCCTCACTTACTCAACCGACAGGTGTGAGCCTCGTTGTTGCACTGCCTCATGTCTCCTTTCATCATGCAAAGGAAGATGGAGGTGAAGACGGAGCCCCTTCAGTCTCAACAGGGATGAAGAAGACAACCTGATCCCTGGGGTACTCTGCTATTTTTGCCTTGACAAAAAGAGAAAGGACACTTAGAGTAACAGCAAAAACACAGTTCTAAGGTTATTTGGATTTACAATGATGCAAAACCAGAACTGGGCTCTCCACAAACATGTGCCAACTAGTCCGTGATGAAAAGTTTTAAAACTTTATTATAAACAGTGGAGCTGGAGCCTGGAGAATCCCTTCCACCAGCCTTTGGTTCCTGCACATGCTGGCACGCAACACACATTCATCAGTAGCAAGACCATGATCAGAATTGTTTCCGTGTATCAGGGAAATCTAAAATCTCTGCAACATGACAGGAACAATTTATAGTCCAGGCTCACATTTCTGGCCGCCCCGACTACCCCATAACCAGTGTTGAATGGCCCAAGGGAGCAGCGCACGTGCGCTGCGCCTCTGCAATGCAACCTGCTCGTCAGCAGTCAATGACAGCACTTGGTCAAGATACCACCGAATTTCAAAATCCAATGAATGTTCCCAAAATGCAAGCCTTAGATTTTTAAAAGCAGCTTATTCTGGGTTAGTGTTCCTATAATTTAATGAGGAGGAAGCCTGTGGTAGGCACAGATGGGAGAACTGCTGGGGACGCAGGGGTGGGATTGCAGCACTGCGCAGGACAGCCCAAGGCAGAAGGATCCAGCGAGAGCTCAGAAAGCTCTCTGGTCACATCCAGAATTGTGCTTTAAAATGAAAGCCTCTTCCACGAAAATCCACATGAAAACACATTTCCAGTCACACTGGCAGAATTCCACCTTACACATAAATCGCCTTCGGCTGACGGGGGAAGCTGCAGGGGACATTTCCACGAGCAGCTCCCACAGCTCTTTTCCACTGGTGCTGGGATAAATGCCATCCCCGCGCAGGGCACACACACGGGATGGGTGAGGGGTTGGGCCCTCCGTTCATTTGTTTTTCCACTGAACCCGATATACTTCCTTGAGGTCAAAGTCACGAAGTCACAGCAGCATTGCTATGCGCAAACAAACCTGTGTGACACTGCGCTGGGGTAGAAGCGTGTGGATTTGGTTTCTGAAAATAGTGCTGAGTACACTGACAGCCTAGTGCCAAGCTCAGCCTTCTGGGATGGAGACACACCAGGGGATGGGGGGCACCAGGTTTGTTTGGTTGGTGTGTTGTCTATGATTTTAATGCAAATCCTTCCTTGCAAGAAGATTTAATTGTGCTTAGGATGGGGAAAAGGTAAAGGAATAGGCCTTCAGTTGGAGGAACCCCCCCAACTCTTCCTCCAATTTGAATCAGAATTTATCTTGGTTTTCCCAGGAATTCCAGCACTCCCCGCCTCTTCCAAGACGCTGCAGCGGAGACTAAACTGGCTAAACATAGCAAGACTGTAGATTGTAAAACTGCTTCTTAGGAACCAACCCATCCTCCTCAGTATCCACTTCCTTCAGTGGGCAAAATAAACGGTAGCGACTTTCTGACATCTGTTTAACACCCTCTGCCTCCCCACCCATCCCACGTTCCTCAATGCAGAGAATATTCTTTTTTTTTTTCTTTTAGTGACATGCAAATCTTATAAAACACTGCTCAGAGACAGATACTGTGGATTTTCTTTGCAGAGGGAACACGTTAGAGGAAGCAAAGAAAACTCCAGCTGAGCTATTTATAAAGCATACAGTGGCTTGTTCCTCAAATGCTTCATTACCAGGGGAACAATGAGAATAAGTCATGGAGTTCAAATTCCCTTCTTGAGACACATCCTTGAGGTCCAAATCTAAAGTATTACAGATATATATGCCTGGGAACTGGGCTTTCTTATGACAAGTATCTGAGTTGTCCTCACTCCAGGGAACCGCCAAGCTTTTTTTTCTTGCCTTTTCTAAATTATAGCAATTAGAAGGAAATTCAATGAAGTCATGCATATTTGTGAATAAGTACACACCCAAATTTAAGGGAGACAGGGAAGAACTGCATGTAATTAGAACTAACGGTGCTCTTCAAAGTTTTTCCTCAATGAATGTGAACAGACCTTATGGAGATGTGTGGGTACCCATAGCACACAAAATGGTCATAAAGAAACTATCCACATTTCTGTTGGGATGACTATTAATCCCTTTTTTTCTGACACTCCAGGTTTTGATCAAGCTAGGATTGCTGGCTAACACACTTTTCAGCATCTTGCTAAATGCCTGTGCACAAGTGGAGCTCCAGAAGCTGAGGAATTGTCTGCATGAGGCTGTTCAAGGGCAGACAGCACTGGAAAGGCACCAAAATTTTGTGCAAAGGTGGCCCACATTTCCACGTAAGAAGCTCACCTAGGCATACAGCAACAGGGATTAGCTCATGCAAATACCATGAAGCCCACCCTTTAGATTGAAATGCTACAGCCAGGATGGATGGGGCAGTATCTCTCTCTCTCTCCTACTATAAGGTCCAACCCTGCTGAACAGTATGTTGTCATTTATGAGGAACACTCAAGGGGCCTAAGCCCTTCTCCTGCAAAGGGCAAAAATACTGAGCGATTTCTGGAAAAGTCTCTTAAGGTTACAGGAGATGCCAAAGGAGAACACGAACAAACCACCAGCTAGTACAAATGCTTTTAGCAATAACACTTGAAAGTGTTAAAAATTAAAACATCAGCCACATCGTTTCAGCAGTGTTGCTGGCAGACTAACAGGCTAACACACACACAAGCCCTTCTAGTTTTGCATGGAAATTTTTGCAGGAATAATGACATGCATGACGATGGAGATGTAGTGTATATTTGGAGTCAAGGCGGGATAGCATTCTACATGTCTCTCTTGAGTCTCTTTCATCCCTCCTTCCCAAGGAAGCTATATGAAGAACAAGGGTTAATAGGGAATTATTAGATTCTTCTAATAGAAAAAAAAAAATAGGTAGACATCAGGTATCAAAACCAGAGTGGTCATATCGGGAGGCTACTTCCCTAACCCTGACTGCAGGGTTTTCACCCAACCCAAGGAAGGAAAACAAAATTTCTCTATAGTCCATATATTCTACATACAGGCACGTGCCAGTCCTGCCTGAGCTGCCCCAGACACCTCTTTAAGGCAGCATACAATAACACAAACACAGCTCCAACATGTACGTTGGAGGTAAATGCTGAGAAACATGACAGAATTTGAACTACATTTTTGTAGGCAGCTCCAGAAACTTCACAAGTGCCTCATGAATCAGACAGGAGTTTGCTTATACTTTATTACAGCAGTAAAGTTTGAACTATAAATAACATTAAGGTGCTTGGTCTCTTCGCTTCCTGTTTTGTTTTGGTTTTTTTTAATTTTATTTATTTCCAAAGTATTTTTTCTTTTCAGAAGCACCAGGCCAGGTTCAGTCCTCCTCATTCTCCTTTCTTCACTGCTGGTCCTTTCCATCAGCTATGCCCAACCATGACACCACCAGGTCTAGAGAAACCCTTGCACAGGACACAGTTCAATTTAAGATGTCCCAGTGCACAAAGGAGCCAACAGTTGCACAGAAGCAATCAAGACATTTTGTCTGCTCTGGAAACAGATGGTGCTGACTGAGCAACAGGATGACAGGCTTCTGCCAGCCCTGCTGCACCTCAACCAGCAGCAGTCTGAGCCTACCACGCCACCAGTTAAAAATATAACAGCACAGGTGATTCCTAAGCATCACCATTTAATAAATGATATTGTGCTCAGCAGGTAACCTCTTTGTAACTATAAATAGAGGCTATACATAGGTATTTCCACAAGTTTGCATTTCCCTTTCAAGTCAGGCCACCCTTTCACTCCTGAAAACCCTCTTCCCCAACCTCTTCCCATTCCCAAAGAAAAACTTCACAGGACTCAGCTGCCCTAATAACAAACTTCCAACTCCAGTCAACTTGCGTGCTAGGTGAGTCTTAACTGTTTTCAGGCAAGAAACATGGTGGTTTCACTCACTACTTGTGATGCCATTAGGTGCAAGAGCCATCCTTTATACAGGTGGAAAGGAAAAGCTGCTACCTTCCTTCAGAATGAGAGAGATGGAACAAACAGCTAAAAAGCATTTGTTAAAGAAAGCACCGTTGGGGTAGAGTTTTAGCTTTAAAAAAAAGTCTCTGATAACTCTGAAATTAGGTCCATGGCTACGCATGAATGCAGCCTCTCTAGAGTGATGGACAATGATCTTTATCCCACCAGGCATTTAAGGAGTAAAAATACAGATTACCACTAACACAGAGATTGCATATATGCTGGGGAAGGGGAGAGATAATGTACATTTATGCTGCTGTGTGACTGCACAGCCATGGTTGGTCCTAGGGATCGGGGGATCCCCCAGATTCCTCACCCCCTTCCCACAAAAATCCATGCTTACACATGCACAGAGCATCCCTTCAGCATTAGCTGTAACTGTGAAAGTAATTATTTTGCAGTTTGGATCTCTATACAGAGAACATCATCGCAGCATCAGTACAGTATGCCATCCATTAGCAGCCCTTCATCTTTTATAGCAGTGCTGCTGCAGGTTTCCTGACACCTTCCATTGCCAGCCCCTGTTTGAAGCAGCTCAAACTTTGCCAAACTTCAAATATGCTGGCTGAAGCTTTCCACGCCATGTGTCTGCCTCAGGCTAATGATTTTTTTGTTTACGTGGAGGTGGTACAAGGAAAAAGTAAAGGTCAGGAGCTCTCGGGGCGGGGGGACGGGACACAATACACAAAACAAGCCCCCCCCCCCAAAAAAAAAACAAAAAAGAAAAAAGCAGGGAACAATGAGTAGCTTGCCTGTCTCCTTTCTATGAAATTTTAAAATAGTAGCAGGAGAGGAACTACTTTACTAAGTGATNGCCAGGGGCTCTGGGGGGGGGGGGAGGGGACCAAAAAAACAAAACAAGCCCCCCCCCCCAAAAAAAAAACAAAAAAGAAAAAAGCAGGGAACAATGAGTAGCTTGCCTGTCTCCTTTCTATGAAATTTTAAAATAGTAGCAGGAGAGGAACTACTTTACTAAGTGATCTAAAGCATAGAGGTGCCAGTGCTGAAGACGCTACATTGCTCTGAGGTTCAGCAAACATTCACCAAATCACGTCACAGGTCTTGGAGCCACCATTGCTTGCATACTGGGTAAAGCCTTGTTAAATTCTGCAAAGCTCTCCAGGTATTTTTGTTCAGGGTGAACATGCTCCAGACCCAGAAGATCTCTGTTTACCAACTGAACAGGCAGCACTCTCTGCCATAGAACACTTTTTGTATACAGCGGTGGGAACCGAGTAGGACTCGTCTTGCAGAGGCTCTTCATCGTAAAGGAAGACCCATCATTAGTGTACCACCTCCTGGTGTCCACAGCGGGATCGTCATGTCTGCACTGCAAAGTACTGGGCAGATGGAAACCACAGACATTCCCATGTCCAAGTGTTCTTGTAGTATCTGGTAATTACTGGGAACCCTATTGGAAAATATTGTAGTTCCTTCACCACTAATGACAGTCCATTTGGAGAACAACCGCGTATTGCTGCCCTGTGAGCTGCTATCACAGCGTGCAGGGGCAGGTTGTTCAGCAGAGCAGCCCGTTACAAGATACTCGCATCGCAAGCATCCCCTAGGATTGAACCCAGGATTTTTTGGTTTTCCTATTCCTGCTTTTCTTAAAGGGGAAATTAAATACCAACTTGGTGTAAGAATTTAGTTTCAAAAATCCTGTTCTCAAGAATTAGGAAGTGCCAGAATAAAGGTTCCCTGCCCATTTTTAGTCTATTCCGTTCAGCACATCTTTTACACAATCCTTCTAATAAGGATCATACGCTTTTTTGTGGGGCTTATGCCCCCTCTAGCTCACAATACATGGGGCACAAGAAACAAATCGGTTGTAAGTGAATGAAACTATTGTCAACAAGGACAAGCTCCTATGAGATGGAATTTGGTCAAGTGCTTGAACACATGCCTATCTTTATAACTGGGTGTCTTCCCCTCCCCACCCGCCTGATCCTCAAGAGAAGCAGTGTCGGGATAACCACCTCACTGTAAGCAA
The DNA here is from genome assembly GCA_013401315.1 of Balaeniceps rex. Classification (NCBI taxonomy): domain Eukaryota; kingdom Metazoa; phylum Chordata; class Aves; order Pelecaniformes; family Balaenicipitidae; genus Balaeniceps; species Balaeniceps rex. The sequence continues at coordinate 72,845 of VYZW01015398.1, forward strand.
GCAAGACAGGCAATCGCAACATAAGAAAGGATATCTTGTGGGATTAAATGCTGCCCTGGAGAACCAGACCAGCTTCATTCTGTTGCAGAGCTGCCACGGCCGACCGAGCAGCACGCAGCTTCCGTGGCAGGCGCCCATCTGTGCTTCTCGCTCCCTGGATTGCACTTAAGAGCATCTAAAGCTCACCTTCCAAAAGTGCTGAGTGTTCACAGCCATAACATCCATACTCTAAACATATGAAGTGTTATTAAAAAAAAGCTGAGTACTATGAAGAAAAATTAGCATTTAGGCAAAGACTGGGCATTTAAAATCAGTGGTAGCTTCGCACAATTTTAGCTTTGGTCTTTCGTGGCATTTCCCTCTCCAGCATCCACAATAGAAGGAGAACGATACCACCTCATTTCACAGCAGTGCTGTGCACTGACATTTATGAAGTGTTCCGTCCCTGCACTGATCAGTAGTACAGAAAAGCCCATGAGGAGTTCAACAGTTCTTTATTCAGTACAGGGTATGGCTGCTGTGTCGTAAATAGGGCACAGGGTGACACATTGTATGAGGAGGATAAGAATATTGAATAGCTGCTCATTCACTGCACAACATCCATCTTGTGCCCTGAATGAAGTACAAGCCCTGTGGAAAAAAAATACAATGTAAACCATACAAGACAGTCTTTAATTATATGGTATGGAGGAGCTTACCATGCAGCATGCACACAGAGAGGGTGACTGTGGTTAGTCTTCACGTTGATATTTCCTAGCTTTTTAAAGTGTGTTTTCCTTCCTGTATAATATATTCCCCCTATAAAAACTTTACATTTGCATGCCCTATATTCATATTTGTACCAACATAAATATTTCTGTTAGAAGCATTTTTACTTAAGCACTGATGTAGGTAAGATTCAGAATGGCTATTATTTAATATATTGTAGTTTACTACAAATACCTAAGATGACAAGTGCGTATATCCATATTGGTATATTGATATCCATGTTTCCTTTTCAATATGGGAATATGCTACAAGAACTTTTTACATGGGTAAGAGTGAAGCCTGAGAGAGTGAAAAAAGTAAGTACGCAAAGATTGGCAAAGCACCAAGAGGAGACCAACCCAAGTTCACTCTCCTACAGCAAACCAGGTCACAGAAGAGGATGAAGCCATGGTAAAGCAACACATACACCAGGAAAGCTGAGCAACAGTTTCAGACTGAGTGGGGTTTTGTTGGAAAATAGTAACTGATCAAAAGCATTAAAACCCCTCAGACAGGACTACAACTCTTTGTTTTCATATAGTATTTGTTGTAAGATAAAAAACACAATTTAAGCTGAATTATACTTTAAAGTCTTTAAAAAAAAAAAATAGAGGAAGACCCACATGAGTGTCACCAATGAGAAAGCACAGGCAGAATGGAACTGTTTTATGGCAAAGTTTAAAATCCTTTCCCCCATAAGCACATGCTTTCAATTTTAGAGCCAGGATTGTTCTCAAACAAAAAACAACCCTCACGCACTGAAAAATCACCCTCCAATACCCAGTAGTAACCCTGAACTCACACTACGTTGCCAGCATAACGATTGTAATTGTGAAGTTGTGACTTGTACAGTACTCTAAACAAAATCCAATGGGATTACACACAATTGTGCATTTTCCTTTCACAAAAACAAAGCAAAAAACCTACTCTCCTGCAAGAACAAAGTCAGATTATTGCTTCAAAAATAGAGCAGATGCAAGATCTTTGCTCTACTGAAATTAAGAGGAGTTTCAGGAATTGGGAATTTACCTTATACACCTGTGGTGATGAAAAAGGACTTAAAAATTATGAAAAAGACCTCAAATCAAGTAACAGGACATACAGATATCTATCCATTGAGTAACTACACCACACCCGTGCACTGCACATCCCTGAGCACTCTGATAAAGTGAGGAACTTCTTCTTCCAAAAAAGGAACTGCACCATGGGAACATCAAGCATCATTTGCACTTGTGAGCACTAATCTGAGTAACACTGACTAGAGCTTACAGCTGTAAGGTACGTTATAGACACTACAACATCAAAACACACGCAGGCACAGACACCTGTGACTTTGTGCACTGCTGTATTCTGCACGGCCGAGAATGCAATACGAGGAAACACTCTAGATTTGCAGCACAACTTTTCAGCCTTTGAAAGTATATGACCAAATGTAGCCATATGTTAAATGTCATTTAGCCTTGGGGACAGGCCAGACCTGAAGCATCAGTGCAGGTTTCATTTAAATTCTGTCACTCACAAAGAGCGAGCAGCCACCTGTGGTGTCCTTTGCTGTCCACGTCAGCGATATGCTCCTGCAGGAGCACATCAGCCTAAAAAGTTGGGAGCACAAGTAAGAAACCATGAGTACGTATTGCAGCTTTTGCCACTGAGCCTTCAACCCCAAGCGAGGAGACATCCCTGGTTCTGCACTTCTTTAGTCTTCCCCCCACACACACCCTAACTCCATTCCTTGGAAGAAGACTCAGTTGCAGCTTTAAATCCCAGCTAGATGCTCCTGCCCCCCTCCTTCAATTTTACTGTCCCGCACTATTTGCATGTGCAATCCATAAGTATCTCAGCACAGAGACACTCAGCTGTGGCAGCAATACCTACAGATGTACATAAAGTATAACCGAATGTACCTCAAACTTCTTATTCCAGTTTAGAAACAGAAAATTCACAAAGTAACAGTGAGAGCGGGATGCAGGGGAGAAGCAGCAAGGGAAGGAAGCTAACTGGAAAACTGACAGTCCCTGTGCAAGGAGCGGGGAAATGGGTCTCTTAGGCATCCCAAGATTTACAAGAGGGCCAAAAAGTGACTTCCTGCTATTCAAGTCCAGGCTGAAATATAATAAACCACTGCCAGCATAACACTGACTCATATCCATCAGATTTATAAATCAGTACTTTGACAAAGAATGCTCTCTCTATTGGCTTCACCATAGATAATTTTAAACTGCTAAGATATGTTGTTTAACCCACTCAATGTTTAATGTCATTTCTGCAAAAAACGGTTCTGTGGTACAACATGTTAGAAGCAATATTAAAAAAACAGGCAACTGAAATATTGCCTACTGCAAATACAGAAGCCTATCAGACAGCCTTTATGACTTAAAGGCTTGCAGATTAACATCAAAATTAGCCCTACTGGTTTTTTTCCCTAATTATTTAATCTACAAAGAAAAATCAATTCTCACAGCTCCTCCTTCAAGCACTTGTTCACTACAGAACAAACTCAAAATACATTAAAAAAACCCCAAACAAAACTGTAAAATACTTGCAGCGTAGCCTGTGCTTGAAAGGAAAACCACATTGGTTAGAGGTGTGATTTCTTACCAATACAGTCAGAGCATACAAGCTTTAGTCTTTACACAAGTGTTGCTCACCCCCCTTCTCATAAGAAGAAAGCACACCTTTATGAACACACATCAGTATAGCTACAACCACATCAAAAGAGGCTGTACTTCTAGAATAAAAACTTCTACCACTAAGACTCAGGAAACTAGGTCCAATATTGTTTCCTAAAGCTCCTTAAAATTCAGCTCCTCTATTACAGGCTACAAAGACAGACCGAAAAGATCAGGGCCAAATCTTGCCATTTATCACATGCAGTACCATGCACGCCTCAGGGGGTAGGAGGCTCTTCAGTTATTTGCAGACATTTGAAAATATTCTCTATTATTCCAAGATGTTCAGAGTTTAGCAATCCACTTGTGCAGGATTATCTGTGTTCCACCTGCAGTGTGCTGGGGGAAAGGGGAGTAGAAACATTTCCAACCCCTTTGACTTACCTGAAGGCCAGGAGGTGACTTTCTGCAACTGTTTGCCTTGGGGTCACATAACGGACAGGCTCGGGCATCACACAACACAAGTAGGTAAAGAGAAGGTGCCTGTCCATAGGGCTTCCCTCGGGAAGGGAGCACAGCACCGGAGCTGCCACCGCGCAGGAGCATCTCCTGCCTGGGAGCCCCGCAGAGCCCGGGGGAAGCTCCACGCAGTAAGCAGGTGCCAGTGCATGGGAGCGCATGGGAGCCATGAATCAAACTAGCCGCGGCCTTACAGGCTGAAACTTCCCGAGCGTGTGTGTTATTTTGGGAGGTGGAGAAGGCGACAGCGAAAAATTAACGCACATATAAAACTTGGGCTTTTATGCACACAGAAAAATTGCACCGGCTTAAAGAACTCTCCTTCTCCTGCGGTCCCGGTGAGTGGCTTTATGTCAACACCTAGCCGCGGGGGGAAGCAGACGCCGCACCTTTGTGGGGACCGAGCCAGCACCTCTAAGGGAGGCGAGGAGGGATGCTCCTGCCCTCGGGCTGGCTGCAGGCCCCCACCACAGCACACCTGCGCTCACAGCCGGCCACGGCCCCCAGCCCTGCCCCGACCCCCGCAGCAGCGGGACCCGAGCGCACCTCCCGCCACGGCAGCGGGGTCCCG
>VYZW01015398.1:77887-118193 GCA_013401315.1 Balaeniceps rex
CTCCCGGCGGCCGCCGCGCCCCCCCCCGCCGCGTCCCCCCTGCCCCCGCGGGGCGAAGGTGTCGGCGTCCCGCTCTGCCCGGGGCCGGCTGGGGCTCTGCGGGCTCCCCCCCTCGCTCCCGCCCCGCGGGGAGGCCACCGGCCAGCCCGTCCCTGAGGACAGGGCACGGGCTGGGGGAGCCAGGAGAGCCGTCGGTCAGCTCCTCCCGTTTCCAGCACCCCAGACCGCCGTACCGACCGCCAGTTTGGTATTTCACCCCGGCCTCGGTGAGGCTCTCGCCCCAGCCACGGGTCCAGGTGGGGAGTTGAGGTGACATCCCAGCCTCTGGGATGTCGTGGGGATGCTGCAGCGGGCGGGAAGAGCCCAGCGCCACGGGAGGGAGAGCTCATGTCCAGTTTGAACACTGCGGCCAAGCTCCTGCAGCCCATTGGAAATAAGGACGTGACACTGAGACGTGCACCATTTTCATGCCCCAGTTTTTCTTCACTTCCTGCCACACACACTCGTATTTGTCAGTGGCTTCTTGTTACTTTCTGTCGACACCATCATCCAGTGGAAAAGCTGATGATGGAGCTTGCTCTCTCACTCTCCCTGTCTCTTCCGGAGGCACCACATCTGCTTCCTTATAGCAAACTTCAAATTCACCTCCTCAGTTGCTATCAATTTACCTGGCTTGGGGTGATGATGCTGGTTGTGGTAATATCCCCCTCTCTGGCAGCATGCTCCGTGCACAGTACTGCCAACTTTGTCATACTGTATTTTATACTCATCTCCGGCCAGCTCTGAACATTCACTTCGAACATGACTAATACTCTCTGGGGCCTGGCCACACATCCTGCACTCTGGAGTTGGATCCTTCCAACCAGCTCTCCATGCTGTCGCCTGTCTTCTGCAAAGAGCCTGTGTGGTTCTCACTGAAATCTTGGTTTCTCCTTTCAGTGGTTTCTTGCAATTTAGGTGTCTTCTCAATACAAATTTCTCTTTCCTGCAAGTCTGTGTCAGCAGAAGGATAGACCTGTTAAGAGAGCTGCAGTGACCCTCTCTTCCCTCTTTAATAACACCATCCAAAAGGCTGAGCAGGTCAAATCATATATGAAACCTTTAAGTGGTTCTGTTGCTGACAGTGGGACAGCTTTGGCGGGGTAGGAGCTGCCCGGCGGAGGTGACTGTTAACCAGGTGAGCTGACCAGCTCTCTTTTTGGTACCTTTTGTTACTCCTAGTCTTGGGAGCCAGGCTTAAATCAACCCGTTTGACTTTGTGCTGAAGCAGAGGAGGAGCAGTGCTCCTGGCAGGCAGTGGCAGCGTTTCGGTGAGGCTCACGCTGAGCCCTGTCCTGCAGGAGGGAGCTCGGGCTTCTCTGCAAACTGGCTCCCTGGCATCCTGTTCCCAGAGTGGTTCCAGGAACAATTAGCGACGGCAAGTGGGGATGCCAGAACAAAGTTCAGGAAACATGTTTAAATCGTCTGTGAGTTTGGGTTCAGGCAGAGACATGAGCAAACGCTTCACAGTGGGAACATGCCCGGAAAGGCTTGCACCTATTCCGTAAGGAGACTCTGTGTGCGTGTGTGTCCCTCGTAGGAAAGATGTTAGTTATTTCAACAAGTTTATTTCTATTTTACTCACTTTCAGTCAGGTATGGTAACTGACAGCCAGGTTCTTACCTCTTCACTCCTGCAAGTTATGCTGTGGAAAGTCTGTGGGTCTCTTCCTGGAGAAAGACATCACCCGAGCAACGGGAGAGAAGATCTCCTCCGTCCCATGTATTGTGTTGCCTATGCACCACTCAAGGCACCTAATCAATACCCTGCTGCCTGGCTGTTACAGCAATTAATAAGTGTACAAATTAAACCATTATACAGCAGACAAGTTCGCTTTACACATCAGTATGAGCCCAAGCTTCAGCAACAGTTGCTGCCTGTTGCAGTCATTAATCCATCGCACACCAGGCTCGAGATGCCCACATGACTCACTCTGTCTCCACTGTTGCAATTCCTTTTCCCCTGGGACTGAGAGTTCGTCCTTCTGATGAACGCACCCCTAAGAAAGTAATATACCAAGGAAATGTAAAGGTCAGCCTAGAGGATTATTAATAGCCGCTTTCTTTTTCTTCTTGTGCTTTTTGGAGACGCACTGGAACAAGAGGAAGGTTATACTTACAGACAGGACAGTTCTGTGAAGCACGCTATGTTGTAGGATCTATCAATGTACCACCTGCAAAAGGATAGCAAACTCTTAAAGGCTGTGAACTAAAAAAAATAAAAATCCAAACAAACCCAAAAGGTACACTGTGAAACTAGAAGGCACCATTCAGCCTATGAATTTGTTCCCCTGGCTCTGGAGGTAGACAAGCAGAGTTCTCCTGCTTGTGCAATTCATAGCAAGACAAGTTTAAGATCAGTCCGTCTTGATTTTGTTACTTGGAAAACCTTTCCAGTACAGGTGAGAAGTTTTGCAAAGCACACCAAGCCTATCTTCACTGTAATGGCTATCCTCTCCCAGGTACGATCTGAAGTAGAAATCTGAAAATGAAGTAGGATTTCAAAGTGGAAGACAAGCTTCCCTCATCCTATTATTCTAAACCCCTAGCATAACTCATAAAACTTATGAATTATGTGTTTCAGGAAATCAGAAATTTCACATCCTGGTATAGCCCTGGCTACGGCCCTGCCTATAGTTACAGTACAGATGTAGTTACTTAAATTCCAGCTGTTAACAATGTCAGAAGCACGGTTCATCAGCTTCCCAGCTTACACCAGTTTTAGTTGGTGGCAAAAAGTGACAGCAAGGACGAGGTCACGTATTTCATCTGAGCAAAGAGTGCATGACACAGATTGACAGCTTTTTGAAATCACACACACTTTCAACAATAGCAGAGGAAATTACCTTGAAGAGGAAACCATCTTCTGCCATATATGAATACTGTTCATCCGCATTATACTTGGAGCATTTATGCTGTGAGACAGATTCAGGCTTAAAAAGCACAGATTAAGTGCGTTTTGCAAAATGCAGTTAAAGAATACGTTTCCGAAGGGCACTGATCATGCCCGCAGACACAGAGTACATATCTACCCCACTCCGCCTGTGCATGACAAACTGCATAGCTCATGGCAACGTGCTCAGCTTCATTCCAACTCCTTAACCAACAGGTATCACAAGAACCAAATGTCCATGCATATCGAAGCGAGAGCTTGTAAAGCTCAGCTGCCTGCTGGGACAAGGCATGGCTGTACCAGCCCGGGAGGAGTTCTTCAGATCAGGCACTGAGTCTGCAACTAATGGCTGTAGAGCCTGCTACTCCTCCAAACATCTCCTCTACCACTCCTGCTCCTCTGGCAGCCACGCAGGGTGGGGATGACTTCAGACTCTGCCTCTTCCTGACTCCCAGCAGGGAAGGAAGGGAAAGGAGAGTTGTCCTTCTCCGAGCACTGGGCTGCAGATCTCTCTATATTTTTATTCTGTTGTTTCTACCATCTGCAAAAGGGGTAAAAAAAAAGTGGAGAGGTTAAAAAGCAGAGCGGGCCATCTGGGAATGCAAAAAATACCAAGGAAGAGAGGGAGAGAAGCAATAACTGTGAGACTGCAGCGTTGAGAGACATGGACACACAAGCAAAAAAAATTTGGATCAACACCAGGAAATATGTCAGCAAGAGAAATGTAAATGTGTAAAATTTGCATTTATTTGTGCCTTGGGAGGGAAAATAATTGATTGAACTCAAACTCCCACCGCTATTATTGTAAGCGATCTATACATGCAACGTTCACTTCTTGTTGCAAGACACTCAAGTGTCAGACCCGCTCGTGAATCCTGGTGCTGCCCTCCCACAGGCAGTCCTCTCTCCAGTGCGCTGATTCGCACTCAACTGCTCCAATGCAGGTGGCTGCAGCCTGGCACCTCTGTTAAAGGCATCTCAAGTAAAGGAGTTAGCTTTTCCAACGGGCCCCGTGATTGCTGTTCACAGCGTGGCTGGAGCAGCAGAGGGTGCTGAGCGCCCCTGAAAAATAAATTGTGCTACCCAGTTGCAAAAGAAGGCTTTTAGGGCACAAGGAGAGGAATCCACATTTGTGGAGTTTGCTCAGTGTCTATATGATTGAACACCCACTGCGGACTGCGAGTGTTTTCCATTAATTTTACCTGAAGCAAGTTCTATCTGGTCTCTGCTTTTGGTCCTTTGCTTCAGGCCAATACTTATTTTGCTGTCATTCCTCTGTTTCCTACACTGAAGACTAGATTTAAAGGGGTGACTAAGCACCTAATTTCGATCTTGGATTCCTAAATCCTTGTTTAAGTATCAATCTAAACCATTAACTTTTTGTCTTCTTTCAGAAAGTTTGAGAGCCAGCAGTTCCTGATACCTATAACCACAAAGCCACCGTCAGTGGCCTCGTCACATCTCTTAACTTAAAAGCCCGTTCATCTGTAAAATAAACATCATGATACACAGATAAGGCACAATGGGTAGAATTAGCTACATTTGAATTGTATTTTAGATATAAGGTGACAAAAGGTATTCGTGCTTCTAGTCATGGGAAAGTGTCCTGAAGACATGATCAACAAACGCAGTACTACTGCTCCTGCACAGCAGGCTTTCAGCTTCCCACCCTGGGCTCATGAGGACGGTAGCTCATGAGGTGGCTGAGCAGAGCCACCTTCATCTAGGAAGATATTCAAGCCCCTTCCATGTACAAAGAGGGCAAAGTCTTTATGTGGGGAGACTGGAAATTATAGATATGGCTGTGGGAGGGAATGAGATCCTGGCCTAAATGTCACTTCTGACTGATACCCTTCCAGTTCATCTTGGGTTCCCGTAAGCTGCAGGGTGAAGTCCTGCAGTCCAGGAGCTAAGCTGTGTGCTTTGCTGTGTGTAGCTGAATAGATAAGCACCTAACTTATTAATATCCTGATTGATTTTATGCAGATGTTCGTTATCCTGAAGCAATTTGCATGAGATCCTTCATCACCTTATCCAGCATTTGTCTTCTCTCTGGTCCTGACAATGCAGTGAGGGATAAAAGACTGGCCATGGCAAGAAGAAGGGCAGGGCATTCAGAGGTGGCAGTGGGACTTGGATGTCAGTATCTGAGAGTACTGCATTATGGGTTCAAATTGACATCGTGGGTATAAATTGAAGTGTGGCTGTTTGCTCCTGGCTCCATTCCTCTTGCCAAACTTCTGAAGGCACTCACGTAGGTGTCTTTTAGCAGTAACGATAGCCTGTGCTCTTGGGAGACTAACTGCTCCCTGACAGGTAGGCTTCACCGGGCACAGAACCAGCCGGTATCACCATCCAAATGCCAAAGTACAAACTTTTCACTCTGTCGAATACAATAAAACTTGCTACCTTTCCCGCTGACTGTCTTTATGCGTGGTTTTCCCTTCACTATCTTAGTTCGTTTTCAGCATCATGTCCCAGGTTTCCTTCAGGAATATAAAAATATTTCCCCCCCCTTTTATTTTTACCCACTGAAGACCATGTGTGAGGTTCCCTACAGCGGCTTTCTGGGTCCTAGAGCTGTCACCTGAAAAAATATTTATGGCTTCAGGTGGAAAAAGAGTAAAGCACATTGTCAAATTCCTTCCATTCAGAAATCACTTCACCAGACGACCTACCCAATTCCACTGCTTTTACCGGGCTTTATACACATATCTAGCATTAAACTGCCGCGTAAGAGGTGCCCCGAGTTGGGCTAGAAAGCCACTGGGATCGCACTTGTGAAAACAGCAAAGCAATATTTTGATAAAGCAGCTTATTTCCACGTCTTAACTGCTTTTCCTACAGCCTGCAGATACTTTCCGCTTCCCCTCCGTCCCTCTCCCGCAGATGAAGCGGCACGGTTGTTGTTGAGATCATCGTGGCACCTTTAGCTGCCGGGGTTGTCATGGGACTCCCTGCATAAACAGAGCAGGTTTTCAAGGATAATACACAGCGTAAATGAGCAGTCTTGTTCTGTCAACAAAAGTCTATGTGTTTATAAGGACCCTCAAATGTGTTTTTAAAAATACTTGGGCGGGTATTTTTAGCTGTGAGAGCTTCTCCAGCCTTCCCTAACACACCGATACTGTTCTGGGCGCCATTCTCCCCCTCTCCCAGGCACGCTGCAGTCGGCTGATGGTGAGACTCCCACCGAGGGATGTTTCTGCAGAAGCAGAGCCCTGAGCAGCGACGCAGCCTCTTGTTATTCAGGCTGCACTGACATCTGTTGGCTCTTATCAACCGAGGTAGGAAAAAACAAACCCGGCTGGTTTCATACACTGAGATAGCACTCGCGGGCAGAAACAAATAACTGGGCGAGCAATCCTGCAATAACACTGGCTTGCATCCAGGAGTGATAAGTAATTCATAGACAGTACTATCCAGTGGGCAGGGTCAAACAAGTTTAAAAGCTCAGGGCCTCCCATACAGTTGGCGATGTACCGTGTTCCCTATGAAACACACAGTTCCCAGCGATCATCCTTCCAATTCTGTGGCTCTCGTATCCTGCAACAGCGCAAGAGTTGCCTTTCTGAAGGAGTAAGGCTCAAGCCAGCTTGAAGAAGCTGTGTGCCTCACTGCAAGCATGTTGTTCAGTCCTTGTGACTAATTAAACCGGTAGGACATGAACACTCATTTCTGAATCAGTATCTGAAAAGATCACACAACCTTTTTGGAAAAAACAAGTAAGAACTGAGCAAAGCATTTCACTTGAACCAGCAAAGTCTTACTCAGATGTACAAATTTGATAACGTAACTGTACGTTCAGTGTAATAAGCAAAGAACAACTGGATGTCCTGGAGCTTAGCCAGCATCCTGCTTTGGTTAAAAGCTCTGTCCTGCAAATACTGTACTCATATGTCAATGCTCTTATTCACAGAATTAACACAAGACTTAACTGAAGTGGGTAACGGTGCTACCCACTTCTCTGCCAGGCTTAGTGATGAAGCAATTACAGGCCTCTTTTTTTTTAAGTGACTAATGCCAAAAGCGTGGCGAGTCCCCAGTCTGACTGTGCAGCCGAAGGGTTTTCTGAGAAACGCTCTGCAAACAGGGTGCCTGCTGACTGGGGCACTGGTGACCGCAGCGCTTTGTGAGCGAGGGAAGGAGCAGACAAGTAGCGGGGAGGTATTGTAGGCATGGGAGGAAGCTACACGGAAGAGGACTTTTGGGATAGTATGGAGTGGAGGGGCAGACTTGAGAGAGATGGAGACTGCCATCAGTTTCCTTTTTGAGTAGAAGCGATTCCAGAAATCCTTCTCCCTGCTATTCCTCACAAATATTTGTTAAATGCTTGGGCCAACAGCGTTTAATTTTGGCCTTACAAATTACAATCTCACTTTTAAAAGTCAAATCTGCCCTTTGATTTTGAAGACAGTTTGTGCTGTTCAGTTTTTGAAATAATTTAAAACAGAATTACCTTATTTTACAGCTTTATAAATCTCTCCTGGTTGGCTCCAGTGTAAGTAGGTTGTTAAACTCTACCAGTAAAGATTTCATCATTTCTCTGGGCGCTGCAGTTTAATATTTCCCATGGAAGCACTGGGCCAGGCTGACTCTGCCTGCTAGACTTTGTTGTTCTCATGCAGCTTTAAAGGAGAAAATGGCAGAGAAACAAGGGATCTACTTTCTTGGTAAAAAAAACCCACTGAACATGAAAGCATTGCTGGCTGCACAGGACAGGGGAGGTGGAGAAGGCTGGCATCTCCACCGCCAGCAAGCCCCGGAGCAGCCTGGCAGCTCTGCCACTGAACAGTTCTGTGCCAAGACACTCAAGAGCCAAGGTAAAGAGTTGGAGCTGCCAGGACCATGGAGGCTGAGCGAACCCAGGGCTCTCGGGAAGCTACTGCAGCAGCATGCCTCAAAGAGATGGGAAGCAGCAGCCCTGCGGAGGAGTTTAAGCTCCCACTTACACCTTCTCTTTATATACTCACATTGCCTGACCACCTGCCTGACGCCTCTCGTTAGAAAACAGAGGCATCAACTCACCGTAGCTGCAGTTGTAGCCATAATTCTGATTATTTGTGCACTGCTTCTAGGGCAAGATACCATCGGTGATGGGGAGGAGAAGAGTGGGAATAGTCCCCAGAGCCCAACAGCTGCATCTGCTCTGCATCGCACCTCGTCGCTTGACGCCGGCTCTGGGAACGGTGTCAGAGAGTGTCCCCAGACACAGGGCTTCTGCTAAGTCAGTCAATCGCAGCAGTGAAGTAATGGATTTTGCTCTTCTATTCTTTGCTTGCAGTAGTACAGCTCACACTATTAGTTAATGAAACCTGAAACTGCAGCGAGGGGTGCAGAATGAGGACAGCACGGTGTTTTCTCAGGGGGCAGTTACATGTGCACACGAAGTGTTTTTTAATGTTTCCCCCTGCTACATCGCTGTGAAATTAGCTCAGCTGGCAGCAGAAAATGGCCCGTGGTTGGAAAGGCCATCCTTCCAGCAGCGCGAAGCTGGGGCCGACGCAGAGAGCTCGAATCCTCTAGATGTCACCACTGCCACGGACTTGCAGGTGTCTGGTCCTGCAGTAACACATCCCTGCAAGTGTCCACCAAGAACAAAGGCAAAGTTACTGCCTTTGAGGTGGCCAGCTTTAAAGCCGTTTTTTAGTTGCTAATGAGGCCCCAGTGTATCAACACCAGCTTCATTAAAAGCTAAAAAAAGAACAAACCCACTTCATTTCTTTTTCACCGTTTAGGCTGTTACTCCACTACTTGCTTTCTCCCATCTGGTTTCTAATCAATGCACGTGTCTGCATCTCCTCCTGTCCTAGCTACTGCTGTGGTGCTCAGGTTGCAGGCACAAAAGGGGAGTGATCAGTAATTTACAACCTTTCCTCTTCTGGTGCAACAACAACAAAAAAAAACTTGGAAAAATACAATGTTCATTCTCATCCTCCTCACAAGATGTATTTTGCTGTTATCTCACTAACTGCTGTATGTTTCAACTTCCCAATGGTTTCCGTAGAGTAAGAATTGGTTAACTCTTTGCCTGGATAGAGCCAAACCACATCTGGTTGGAACGTCCAAGCAGAAGACTTGTCTTTGTTGGGACAGACAGCTGCCCTTCACTCAGGAGGGTCCTTCCACGCCGAGCTGAAGACCTGCAGTATCCACTGAACCAAGTGGAAAGGCCCCAGGTGAAAGAGAGAACAACTGTGTTGAGGATAAAAACTTCAAGCCTCTCATTTATAAAGCTCTCCTGGAAGTGCAAAGCATTCATGATTCCCCTTGCTGTAATTGCTATTGAAAAAAATACAAGAGAATGGAACAATGAAGACAGTGAAGTCTTTTCATGTTAAGAAACTGTTTTATCTGGCAAAAAGGACACCGAAGATTGTACTGTATTACTCTATCAGCAACGGGAACAGAGGCTACAAGAGGAAAAAGGCAAAAATCTATCATTTTCTGGATGTGAAAGCAAGTACTGCCAAAAGATTCTTGCTTTCAGAGCTGCAAGCCAGAATTTTAGTATTCTACACCAAGGAGATTTTTTTGCCAAACCTATATCTACATTATGAATTCAGCCTTCTTTTGTACAGCTAGTTAGAAAACATGAAAATAAGATTTTTAAAACTTGCCATTTTCTCCAGTTAGCCTTTGCCAGAAAAAAAAAAAATCCCAAGGGTTTTTTTGAGAGTAGGTTTTCATCTGTTTCTTAAGCAATTTGTTCAAAATTTTACTGCAACAGTGTCTAGTGAAGCTAGAACGTAGCCAGGATGCACAAAGATGACACCTTGCTGAGAACTTATGCAACCTCCAAGTCCACAGGGGTTGTGCCTTCCTTATAGTCCCCTATTTCCCACTTCTCTATAGCCACAAAAATCAACCCATAGATCCCTGTAGCATTTTCCTTTAGACCACTCGAGAACCTTTAATCTGTTTCCACAGATTAAACAAAATACTTTGTGCTATTACACAGGGAGAGCTCAGCACGTCCGGCTGGAGGCGAGGCACGGGCAGCTCGCTTTCGCGTTATACCAAGGTGGAAGTGCCAGAGCCTTGTCCCTGTCATACGCTTTCCGTGCAAAAGCATGCTGTGCTTTTATGCAGCCACAGGTTTTATACTTGGCAAATAAGGGATGATGAATAAAGATCTATGTGCTGTAAAATCAAGCGCTGCTCACTAGCCCGCCATGCAGAAAGCCGCACGCAGGGATTTTCTGAGTGCAGCAACGCTCTCTGTGCAGCTGGGGGTGATGAGCTGGCCTTACCGAATAGCGCTCAGGTCTCACTGATGTATCTCAGACCGTTTCATATTAACACTGAGTTGTTTTTAAAATACCTTTCCCTTCCACAGTGTAAATAGCCCTCGTGTTAGCTTGCTTTGGCTTTTAGATAGAATGACATTTATGATGACATTTAAAAGTGCACATGACGACACATTGACCAGAGACGGAGTCTAAAACCCTGCCCTGTGATGGCACGGCCAAGTTTTGTACCCGGGGTCAACCACGGCTACACCAGCCCTGCTGGAGAGTGAGGATGAGGACGAGTCAGGCAGGCAGCGCAGAGAAAAGCGAGGCAGAACAGTGCATTAGTTTCTACTAGTCTCTAGAAACTGCTCTATAGGGAAGGGCAAGCAGTTGTATTTTGGATTATAACATCTTATCTCCTTAATAATTTCTTTGCTTATATGATACCAGAGGCTTTGTTTTCTGTTCCATTTAAAAATGTACTTTTCCTTGCGACAATGTCGGTCATGTCTAAGTGGTATTTGTCACTGGACAGCAAAGGAAGTTTTGATGAGCTTTATTAATTTTTGCTCATGATATTTATGTGTGCTCCCATTATGAAATTATTCTTCTTACAGCCAGCGCCGGAGTAGGTATCTGTGGTCTTTGCAACAAGATTTTAGGTGCAGAATGCAATGTTAACTATCATTCAGCCTTCATATGTCACAGAGAGGTTTATAGGACTGAATTAAATTCCACTGAGAGTAGAAATAACTTGGAGATGAAATCCGTAAACAGATGAGTGCGCGCAGCCTGCAGAGCGTCGGTCCTTAATTGACTCACTCACGCTAAGGACTTTAGAAAGTCTCGTTCCTCTGCAGGGCTGACACTCCACAGAGACAAACCCCCTCGGGCCAGTGTGTAATCAAGGCACCAGTCCCTGAACTAATTCCCCTTTCAGTGTGGGAGCAGCACGCAGCTGCCCAGGGCTGGAGGGAGCCCTGGGAACCGATGTGACCCTGGGTACAGCCCGGCCACCTGCATTATTTCAGCTGAACATACGCATCCATTTGCTGGCTAGTACAAACATGTTACGGCATTCTGGCTCATCTCTGGGATGGGAGCTCTGGTTGACCCTATGATTAATTTCCTTTAAAGCTAACAATAACGTAAAAGGAGACCGCACACAAGTACCAGCCTCCAAACAGCTTGTAATTGCTTTTTTGGCAAATTATTGTAAAGAGCTCTGTGTTTTCAGAGCTGCAAAGGTCATTCACAGATGAATTTGGCAACAAAAATCACAGTCCCGCCATATACTCTCTGTTGGATTATCTACTACAAAATCATTAGCCGAAGATTAAAAGGAAAATTCAGAGATATATTTCAGCTTTCACAGCTTAAGTAGTAAATGGCTTCAGTAAATAATTAATATGACAGAAAGAGGATTTGCTGAGTGAGGCAACGGTACCAGTATTACTATATCAACTTAACTGCGTTCTGCCTTGCTAGTTAATCCTGCTCTGAGCATTACTAAGGATATAAACTCAGGCGAAGTACTGTGCTGATGTACCTCTACTATTCCCTGTCTCCAAGCTAGTTTGCTCAGAGCTGGGTTGGGGTCTTCATGCAATGCTGGTCTGTGTGAGCTCAGAGTTCACACCTGGAACTGCAGCTGATACAAACCGCTTCTGCTCCGCTGAAGTGGACGCAGTGATATGGGATGAATAGGTGGAAATTTGGAACATTTAATACTGTTCACCAAAAGCATTTGAGTTAATTTTGGGACATAATCATGTCCATAGACAGCTGTTTTCTGTTTCAGCCCGAACACTTGTGCCCATGCATCAATGCCTTTCTTTGGAATAAACTTTCTGGTGGATAATCCAGGCAGCTGTATGTGGCCTCTGCGATGCTTGGGTTGCTGCTTAGAATTTTCTTCAAAGTCTCTTCACTTGGGCTGTTAAGCATTTAAGGATGTGTTGTATACAGACTGTCTGCATTCATCTTAAACTCAAGAATTAGACTTTTGAACATTAATGAAAAAAAGAAAAAAACCAGAATTTTACTTGCAATTTGAAGAACACTTCTGTTCTGACTAGTTATTTGCATCTGGAAAGAAACCAAGCAAAGAAATTCTAATTCAGAATGAATGATCTGACAGCCACATTTCAGAATACTTGTTCAGCAATAAAGAGTCTGGATTAAAGTGAAGCATAGGGATCAATAGTTCCCATTTCAGAGAAAATGAGGATTATTGGACAGAAAACAAATCTCAGCATTTGGTTTGATGATTAGAAATGTATACATTAAAAGCACCCACAAAGCAATCGATTAGCACAGTTTGTGCTTTCCATTTGAGAGAACTCAAAGGGAAGAAAAGAGAACCAGCTCACTGTAAGGTCGCTCCCCCTTTTTTAAGCAACGTAAACAATTGCTGCTAGCCCAGATTTTGTGGAAGCCTTACAGTGTGCTACACCAACCACAGAAGTGACGTGACAATCACAGAGAATAATTTAGCTTCTGGGTTGATTTTTCAGAATAGTTTTGCCATTGGCCTTGGTAGCAAGTAAGACAATTTATTCATGGCTAGAATAATGCAGCAAGGTGATGGGAAGAGTGGGCAAAACTTATTCCTAATCACACGAAGATGAAGGAGGACTGAAACTGAGCCATGTATTTAAAATGTAACCAAATGTAACTAGACATGAGAAGCAAAAAAAGAAAAAAACTTCATATTTAGAAATATGATTTGTAGGAGCAACATTGACTTAAGAAAAATCCCAGCAGCATTGCATTGTGTGGAAAGATAAGGCATAGTCTGAACAAGAGAACTGGGAAGGAGAGAGAACTAGGTGCAGGGCAGCTTCAGAAACTCCAGTGCTCAGTAACTCTCTGACATATTTATTTGTCAGAACCTTGGAAGATGTTATTTTTTTTCAGAAGAATTTTCTTGTAGATAACAAATTCAGAGAAAAAGAGAGAGAGAGAACGATGATGCTTGGAAAGGAAGAGTTGCTATAAAAATGTCACGTTGTTGGCACAGGGACACTAGTTGCACCTCACCTTCATCAGCAGTTAGATTTCTTTTTTAATAAAGGATTTCTTCTCCTTAAAACAGCCTTACTTATAAAATGTACATGGTTAAAATTTTAGTATATCTTCTATAACTTCATTTATCCTGCTGAAATTTTAGCATTCGTACAGTTCTTGTATGTGAGGGCAACTTAGCATGGAAAGCTCTCCTGGAAAAGAAGGATAACTTCTTCTGTTGTTCTGTTATAATAAATTTCACAAACTTACTTTAAATTCTAATGGTTTAGTTTTTAATTATCTGATATGAACTTGTTTTCCTGTGCTTATTATTTTTGGAAACTTGTTTTGAAGAATAGTCTGTACCATATACCCTTGGTTATTCTTTACACTCAAAAAAAATACTAGCTTAGTAAACTTTGCAAATAGTAGCACAACTTTGTACATGAAACAATTGGACAACATGAATATATGACATAATTGATGAATGTTGCTTTTTTTGGCACAACTTACCAATCGTTGAAAGTAGCACCCTGTAACTGCATTATCAGCCTGGCAACACGTACTACACTGAAGAGGTAGCTGGAATACGTGCTTCTCTGTTTCATTGATAATCCAAACTCTTTACGGACTCACACCTTGAAGGAAAAATTAGCAATAAAAATTTGTTGTGTTATAAAAATGTGCCAGTTCTTGTTTTATTTTAAACTGGCATTTTGTCAGTTTTGTATCTGAAGAAACAAAATTAGTATTTCAGGGTTTTTCATATGCTATTGGTTAATTTAAAATGTTTATTAAAGGTCATTAGCCCAATTCTACTTTCATTGGTCAGGCAAACCCACTCTGATTTCAATAACAGGTGTTTTACATTTTGGGCAGAAGAAAACCCAGGAAAAACTGTTTCTCTTCACTCTAAAAAGCAAACCAAACCCTCTCTTATTATCATAAAGTCAAAGCCTACACAAAGTTTCTTGTTAATAGAATTGACAAAAAAAAAAGTTGTTTGCATTCATATCAGCCTCTTGCTACCTCCAAACCTTTAGCCTCATGTTGTCAGAGTATTTCCCCTTCAGAACGCACCAGCAATCCATATTTGCCGTTTGAACGTGGTCCAAAGATCAGGCAGTCTAAATCATAAAACACATTTCAATCCTTCTAAAGCTTCAGATTCATTATGTTGATTACTTAGCTTTATTACTACTAACACACTGGGCGATTATAAGGTGCTGTCACGCCCAGCTGTAACTGGAAGCTAGTGTGAAGAGCCGGGGTGACTTACTCCAGACCACACAGCGCCTGCGGCACTGCACGGAGCTGGTACACCTCGGGCTGGAGCCATCACCACTGGGCCACTCTACTCTTTCCTTATCCTTGGTGCTGTCTTCAAACTGCAAGCACTCCAGGGAAAGGGTCTAGGACATTCTGATTATGTCAACTAAGATGAAAAAAACGAAATCTAGAATAATTTTCATAACGACATAAAATGTTAAAGTTACAATAAAAACTTAGTAGTAGAGAAGTCAAGTTCATGTTCATGGCTGCCTCACAAAGGCATGGCTTATGGAAAGAGAGGGAGAGGAAAGATGGCTTTGAAATAAAATACTTCATCCCCAATATCAACAGCATTGCTGAATAGACATAGGATTTCTTTTAATTCCATCATCCTTCTCAATTAAAATCACATCTTAATTTCAGAGCTGTATCACCCTAATACAATGCACTTCGTTGCCTATCTCATCTTCCTGCAGATTTTCCCATGGTTTCCAAGACCTACAGCTGACACAGGGAAAGGTAGAAGACCTCTGTCAAATTCTTGATGAGCAATACTGCATAATTACACGTTAGTTACTAATCCACTCAGTTAAGCATTGGGCACTGGACCTATATAAACACATTATCTCCTGTGCTCTTACAGACCTTCTTGATACAGTGTCTAAGGAGTCCAGCTCTGGCTGTGGCATCATTATTTTGTTAGCTCGTGCATTTTGCTCACCTGCTGCCTCTGCAGTGGTGACAGACGGGAGAGCTTCCACTCCACAAGATACACCAGGATTTTCTGGTGTGGTTTTATCTGAACCGTGCTTGAGAAGGGAACATGCTCTTGGTTGCCCTGGGGTAGTGTATCTCGCTGTCGTAGCCTATTAAATCCTCGGAGCAAGGTACTTGCTTCATTGTATGTTTTGTTTTATATAATACACATTTTTCTCTTGACACAACAAAACCGGTATCTGCTGTTTCAGGAGGCACCCAAACCTTACTCAGATCAGTTAGTTTCAGCAGTTTCTCTTTCCTTATGAACCAAGTGGCATTTCAGATTGCTTATAACTCCCTGCTGCCTAACGCTAAGGGCATGTTTCATGGCAGTTGGTTACTCGATAGCAAAAGCCTCAGAAACTCATTTACTGGAGCAAAGTGCTATCACCGATGGCCTTGTTCCAACCACCCCAAAGTCAAAGCACTTTGGATACCGATCCCACTTTTTCATCTGATGGCATTTGTACCTGGACAAGGTCCAGATGTCACAGTTCAGTGGCATCTCTAATCACTACTGAAGCTGTTTCTGTAATGGTTTGATTCACGGAGCATTTAAACACAAACTGCAGTTCCACTGAAATCCCAGAATCGCTGGTAAAGAGACAAATGCATCATTTTGGCTGCAGATAACATCAGTGTGTTCTTCAGAAGTTTCTTGAAACTTCTTGAGCCAAAATCAGATTCTACTTCTGTCATTCTCTATTTATTGTGACGTAAAAGGACCCGTACACTGTCCTGACCAAAGCCAATGGCAAATTAATTGGGGTGTGGGAAGGAAAGAAACATTTCATATTACTGCTTGCATGCCACGGAGCAGGATTTATCATAATTCAGGCTCCCTTTACAAAAACGTGAGGACAGAAATGAGAGCCTACACTAAGCGTGTGTTTGGGGATTAGAAAATAAGGACATATCTGTTCATAAACACATCTTTTTGTTCTTATGTACCAGACTGCAGTCAGGAAAATTGGTTTTGTGATGTTGGAATTGTAAGGTGGGATACCGAAGCATGGCTCTACTTCTGAAATGCAATACAAGGAAATGGCGTATTAAATACATCAAACCATATTCAGTGTTGGCTATAAAAAATAAAACAAACAAAAAAGGTATTAAATTGCAACATCCGTTAGGTTATCTGACCTTTTCTCTCAAAGAATTATAATAACCCTTCTGAAAGGACTGATTGAATCTTTCCTTAGAAGAGAGAATAAATGTTTTACTGGAGCAACTTTATTGCGCATTTGATTACCGTGATACAATTTGCTTTGTTTTAAAGCACACTGGTCTTTTTTTCTGTATTACCACAGTGAAATTTCTGGGTGGTAGAAGTAAGAGAGATTTCAAGTTAATTATTCAAAAGAATACATGGAAAATGATGAAGCTGTACATTTTTAAGCACTGCTTTCTGCTCAGCAGGCTCAGCAGAGTCGATGCTGGTGATATCTTCTGCCTACTGATTCCTGATTTTAGAATATTTCTTAGTAGCATCACAGTTACAAGAATTTGCAAAAAAAACCTGTCAGAGCCCTAAGTTCCCAAAATACCATCTCATTCTGAAGACCAGGAACAAGAGGAGGAAGAGGAGAACAACAAAGAGGTACCTGTAGTATTCCGCTACCTGAATTAAAACCCCAACACATAACAAAAATGCAATTGGGATAAAGTTTGTTCATAGCATATATAGGAGCTAAAGGAACAGTTCTAAAGAGAAGCTTTGCTTTGTCTAGTTCATCGTGTAGCCTCAGAAAGGGTTCTCCCAGAAAAGGCTCTCCCACACTGGCTGTGAATGCTCAGTGCAGCATTTAAAGACCCAGATGTACCTCGACCTTTCTGGAGACTGTTCTGTTGTGTGCTGTTCCGCATGTCCCCACGTCCGGACTGGATCACATTTGCCCTAATGAGAAAGCGCATCAAAGACATTTTAAGCCTTGTTTAGCAATAGCTTGGTTTTCATGTTACTCTTCACACTGATGTTTGCCTCCTGCTTTTTATGGGACTGTTAATAGAAAAAATTTTTAGGAGTGTTGGTGAAACCGTACTGTTACTCTCAGCTGGTAACATTGGTACTGGATGGCGTGCAGCTGTGTTATAGGAATATGATATCCTGGTGTGATATTTAACGCAGGAGTGCAGGCAAGAAGTCCTAATGTGCCCAACTGAGAGAAGTCTGGAGTAGGAGTCTGGAGTAGGATAACGTGCTACAGCTGACCAAGAATGAAAAGAATAAAGTGGACTAGCATTCTCTCTTATCAACACAAATGTGTTCAGAGAAATCAAGAGCCATTGTTTATCCTTTCCTGCTTTTTCCCTCCACCCATTTGAGTTTCTTAACAAACAAATCCAATATTCAGAAAACTGACGCCTTGATAGCCATGCCAACGCGCAGGAACTGTGAGTCATCAGAAAGCAGTTCCACCTTCCTGTACCAGCGCGCTAGAAACCTCTGCGGGAAGATGAGGCTGCACCTACAATATTCTCGTGTTTCATTTTTAGGCAGCTCATTTTCCAAGTGGAAGCTGGCAGGACGCTCCCTTTTTACCGTGTGTGCACAGCATTTCCTGCACAGCTCCTGCCAACGTCGGCCAAGCACACAGCCCTTCTCTATCAGCTACAATACTCTAAGAGCGATAATTACATGACTAAGCGTGACGCAGACCAAAACACAGTTGCCACCTAATCCCGTCTTAAAAATGGAGGTGGTTTTGTTGTAGATTCACAGCCTTGGGGAGCACAGAATGATGAAGGCAGCTTGCCTGCCATTCGTGGATAGGTACTGGTCAGCCGTACACATGCTATAGAGGGACTTATTTCCCTTACTATTACCAACACAAGCAAAGACAAATGATTCTTTCTTAAGGTTGGGGTTTTTCTGGGGGGAGCAGGGCAAGGGGGGAAGGGAAACACATCGGGTTTCATGGCAGGTGCTATATCCATTCACTTTTTGACTATTGCCAGGCAATATATGGTTGAAAGAGGAAATTCCAGTGTCAGACAAGGTCTTAAAATAAAACTCCACTTGGCTGTCGTTTGCAAGAACTTGATGATGATGAAGAGCATACAGATAAAACACGCCTATCTGGTCAGTTAAGTCTATCTAACCTGACTTTGCAACACACCAACTTGGTATAATTTGTATAACGTTTGCGGGTAATTTTAATGTACCTTCCACTGTCACATCCACTTCCTACTGAAATGGGACAAAAATGGTATTTGGAACAGAAAATGAAAGGCACAGGGACTGAGTACTCAACCTCTGTAAGTGTGCCTGAGACCACGACCACAAGGGCCAAGAAACGTGTTTAAAAGGCTGCTGGCCCCTGGTTCCCTAAAGGACTCTCTGTCCTACCTCCTGCCTTACAGACACGCCAAATCAGACTGTTGGATGCCTGTTTGTTTGATGCAGACACACAACAGTTTTACTTTAGAGCTGATTAATCCTTAATTTTGCTTTCCGCAAGGGAATCGAAAGGGATAACATAGCGCATAGCTTTCCTGATATATCTGATTTTGAGGCCTATTGAAATTTAAATGGCAGCATTTCTTCTATTGCGTGTTTCTGTTGCCTTGCAAGTTTGGAGCATCGCACATTACAGCTGTTTGACTTTTGTTCTGCTGATTTGGTCCTGCATCATTTGGATGGCTCGTGACCAGAGGCATTACGCCCTGCGTAGTTCCCCATTCCTTCCTGCTTATGGGAACATCCTGCTTGTCCTAAGTTTCTTTGCAGGGCTAAATATCTCCCCAGAGGAATTCTTCCCTACGATCCCACAATCAGTTCTCATCAGCTTTGGCTTAAAACCATACTGACTGCCAAGCATGCTTCTTGGCACGAAGGTAGGAATTCCACATTTTCTCATTCCCTAGTTAGGTGGGCCAGCCTTTGAGAGAAAAAGAAAACTGTATTTTTATTCTTGTGCTATATTGTACTCTCCCTCAACCCGTGACACGCAGCTTCATCTTAGGAATGATACGAGGGACAAACCAAAATTACTTGGCGAAGTCATTTGTGAAATACATGCATGGTTTGGCGTGTATGTTTTCAACCTCGGAGGGCAGGCCACCTGCAAAGCCCAATTCTCATTGTTAAAGCCTGGGAGCTTGTTCCAGCTCTATCAGTTTATCATAGTACAAGAATTTGGCTTTGTAAGAGAGCCCAGAGTGGTGAACCTGGAGTCTGCACAAGAGAACGCTATGGTGTTAGGAACACTTGCCATTTGGTTTGTTGAAGACACTTCAACACGGGACGTGGAGTTCGGAGGGGATCGTGCTCTATAGCCAAGCTAAACTTTCTTCTTCCTATGCTAACCTAATTAACTGTTAGGGAAAGCAGTTCTTGTTACTGAGGTACAGCAATTAGACTTTGCCCCCCATTTTCTGATAATGCTCAGACGCACAAATTTCTGTGCAGCACCAACACAAAGCCACTCTTGCCTCCAAAGTCTTTGCAACCTGACCTCCCTAATTTACACATATATAAGACACAGCCGCTGACTCCCCTCTAAAGCACACTACTTTTTTTACTTCTTTAGATGGAGATCTGGATCCTTACAAACTATCAATTAGCAAACAAGGAAAGGTGTTGCTTGTATACATCTACGAGTTCTGTGGAAAAAAATAAGGTGCAAATGCAGTTTAATTCCAGATCCTCTATGCATTCACAGTCTGGCTGTTGCTAAGGCAACATGCGATTGAGAGACATATGAGGGATAAAGAAGAATCTCTCCAAGAAGCGCTATTGAATGAGAATGGTAAGGAAACAACCCAAGTTCATCCTAGCGGGGTTCTCTGACCTTCTCCTTAGCAATACAGTTAAGCATTTAGTCTTGCTAAAATAAAGCTGGAACCTATTATCAAAATACTCTAAGGATAGTTTTACTAAATATCAGTTGTGTAAACATGAGCACTTGATTTGCGTAGACAGCTACCTGGCTTGCCCGTGCAGTTGCACATGTGCTTTTGCAAACAGCTCAGCTGCGCGTTTGCTTCAGTGCTGGAATCAGAACAGACTTCTCGGGTATCACAAGCTTCATAACAACGTGCGGGGCAGAGATGGGCGATGCATTGATGCTCACAGCAGAGACCTTCCAGCCATTCTGTGAGCAACACAGAGTGTTGTTCAAGACCATGCACAGCTCCTGAAGCAGAAGTTTCTGCTGCCAAGAGCATACCTTTGTTCCTACCAATTGTTCAGCTCACCCTGGTTGCTGTTTCGAGTAAGTAGGTTTTGGACAGGCAAGTGGAAGCCTGCCACGTATAGTAGAAGAGAGCTTGTTCCGTGTATTCAGGAGCAGCCGCCGCTTTATGGGACTGCCAGTCTCCTCTGCATTTTCAGCCTCCGTTGCTAGGTGACAATGTTTAAGGCAAGATAAGTCACCTACTAAGAGAGGCGTTTGCAGCCATAGGCAGGGATAATTATAAAAAAGGTGTCAAGACAGTACGGTGATAGCATCATGCCCAACAGATTTGTTTTCTTCTTATTACAGGAGGAGACAAACCACATAACCTTCTTTTGGAAATCCTTGGCGCTCTGCTTAAGGGAATGCTAGTTAAATACTGGAGCTACTTCTGTGCTGCCATGTTTTTAATCCTCAGTTCAATGGCAGCGTAGTGGCGCATGAAATACTCTACACTGGGCTCTTTTGGTTCTGTGCGGCTCAGTGTCAGGTAAGCAGAAAAATCAAACTAATAGCGCCCTTTAGTGCAGATTTTTGGATGGAGGAAACTGTCACATCTCTACTGAATTTTGTTTGGGAGGTGGGGGGGAGAGGGTTCTTCAACTTCAGTTTAATTTACACCATCGCACCAGCCTGAACGAGCTGCCGCACCAGTCTGCGCTGCGCCGTGCTCCTGTTGGTCCTGCAGGCTGGTACGGAGGGCTCTGGGAGCGCGATGACTCTTTTACCCTGCCTCAAGGTGGAAGCCTTATTTTAATAACTGAAAGATTGCTGGAACAACGTCATAGGAGATCCAAGCAGTACCAAGCTCTGCTGCGTACCAGGCCGTGGTGTTTGCCAAGGGAAGGAAGTCCCTGCAGTATTAGCAGGATTTGCACTGATTGGTTTTTTTGAGAACGCCGTTGCATTAACTTTCATTCTTCTATTTTGTTTGATTTTCTCTCTTAAAGAGAGCTAGAACGTATTTGCCAGTTGGCTAGAAATTATTGAAATGACTTCTGGTTCAGTTAGTAGGCTAAATAATCCATTATTTGCATGGGATAAACAGGGTGTAAAAGATTCTTTAAAACAAAAATCCTGTTTAGATCTCTGTGCCAGCAAATGGAGGAAAGAGGAGATTTATGAAACAAATAATATTTTCTCTGCTATCTTAGTGCTTAGTTCTTAGTTCACTTTGCTTTAGGCCCTCTGCCCTTAGGATCCCTGTTACACAACTCCAGAAACATTATTCCTTGAAATTGCCACTGGCCCAAATCCTTTAGTTGTTGTTGTTACTGCAGCACTACGAGGAGGATCTTCCACATCACGATGTTGCACGTGTTCCAGGCTGGGAATGGGCTACGGGTCATCCAGTTCTCACTGGGCTCCTGTTCCTAAAAACAGCCCCAGAGAGCAGCAAACACAGTTTTGTTTCCTAGCACAGGAAAGCACAGAACAGCATTTTAGATGCTGCGAGTTTTGACTGTCCTCACCTTTCTCAGTACTTCTTGCTCAGTGTCACATTTAGGATTGCTTTACGTCTGAGAGCATTTCGCACTGATTTTGAAGAACCACACAATTATTTTGGGGCTAATGGCAATGGAGATGACATCAGTTTGTCTACTGGGGTCAACGCCAGCTGCCACCACCCATGAGAGGGATCGTATTTGAGAGCATCACTCGGGAGCACTCGGATGGTGGGTTTCTCAGCCACATCAAATATTTTGTCAGCTACAGTTTTTACAAATTTGGATTGGACGTGGGGAAATACAAGGAGAAGAGGAGTCTTCTTGTGAAGCGGGCACCAGCAAGAGTTTGCTGAGGCATTAAAATCCCCATAGTAAACTCAGTTAAACAGAAGCCAATTTCTGATGCCGTAAGCATACACAGCAGCAGCAACATACATCTTCTCTTCCCTTGGTCTCTCGCCGTATGGTATCGGTGATACCAGACACTGCAGGTGCACACTGCGCTCTGAGGGCTGCGCAACACAGCAGGAGGGGGATTATGGTATCTGGGGTTCTCATCAGTTCTCAGGGCTATCACCCACTTGTACAGAAAAACAGAACATTGCTTTTAATGTTTCACTGCATAAATAACGACATTGCTTTCCGACTTCTATAAGCGCAGGTCTCACTAATATGGCAAAATTTTGTTGTATAATTACACCGCTGTATTTATACAGGTAAACTCCAAGTATAGACACTCTTATTCCAGGATTCTAGGAGTCTATTTTTTTTTCCCCTTAAGTGCTTCTTAAAACTGTTCTCAAGCTGTACAAGCCAAGTCAGGATAATTTTCTAAATGAGAGTACATTGTAACCTACAAAGCAAGCCTTCTTGTTTACTTGGCTCGCTGTGTTCTCGCAGGTGTGGCTCACTGCTGCCATCAGTGTTACACAGCACCGTATGGATTCTGTGTGCTGCTCCACGTACGTTGGGCCATCCATCTGCTGCGGTGCCAGAGGAGGAAAGCAGTGGCTGAAGTCTGGCCAAGATATTGCGGTTTCCTGGCCACTGTCATGGCCTTCCAGTATTTGCTGTGTCTTGGCCCCTCTCCTGCTCTCTGCAAAGGTTTGTGCAGTGCAATTTTTAGGCTTGGAAAACCGAGAACGCAGAGAAGACCCAGGAAAGAACTTGGCAAAGCGCGGCAGAGGAGGGCTGGAGGGTTACTGCCCTTCCAGCTCTGCAAGAGGAGAGCACCTACATGGCAAAGCGAGAGCAGGAGGCGGCATCGCAGTCAATAGTGCCCCTCGCTGCTCTTTGGGCTCCCACGGGATGCTTGTTCAAGAGCAGTGGCAGGCTGGTGAGAGGACCCCACCGGCAAGTGGATGCAAACAGCCCTCCAAGCCTCAGGTCCCCAAGGCTGTTTCCTGTTTCCTCAGGGCTGGTTTTTATCTGCCCAACAGTCAGAAAAGCAGCGATCAACTGTGATCTGCACAATAATCACCAAAATCTGGTCATGCTCCAGAGACACGCTTTTTCTCTCTGTTCCCCTTCAAGCAGCCTCCCCTCCCTTTCTCCCCTGCATCCTAAGCACCCATGTTTAAAGAGGGGGTTAATTCCTCATGGTAGAAGATCATGATCCAAATAAAAATTTTCCCAAGCCAACAGCTAAGATGTTAGGCCCACATACAAAAATGAATCAACAACACAGCATTATACTCCTGACAACTTTATGGCCACAACTAAAAAGTCTCTCTGCACACCACGTTCTGCTGGAAGCAAAGGACACAAGGTGCATTTTGGAAACCTGTAACCCAAGCGTATAAAATATTGATCACTGTTGTAAACTCTTCTCCCATCAGCAGCCTTTCTTTCTCTCTACAAAGCAAAGTGAAGAGTGTGGGACTGAGTTCCTCCTCGAGCATTGCTGACTCCCAGAGGCCTCTCCCTGCCCACAAGCAGTCGGGACACCAGCATTCAACCACCACGCCGTAGAGCCCAAAGAGTGGCAGAAGGTGCAGCCACTGCAATGAAATATTTAAAACAAGGAAGAATAAAGGGGGAAGGGATATCCCAGAGCTCAGTTAGCAATTGGCAGAGATCAGCTAGTACTAACTAATGACAAGAAGAGACCAGAAAGCATCTTGGAGTAGATACCGATGAGCTCCTTCTATTATATCCCCAAATCGCCAGTTGCTAAGCACTGAACCACACGCAGAGTGTGCAGCTGTAAACATCCATCTTCCATTACAAAGGCTCCTGTTGACTTTTCCCAGGGCTCAAGTCAGCTCACATAGCATCTCCCATCACTTGTCACCGGCGTTAGAGCACTGTGAAGGTAGGTGCATGTTTATGGGCAGCTCTGCACATCTCACCAGACACATCTTTTTCCTGTAGTGAAATGTCTGTGTTCCTACATTACAAGTACAGAAACTGGTTTGAGGCATTGTATGTGATGAATATAACCCCTCTGCTAATAGCTTGCTTACCCGTGGAGGGGCTCTTGTCTATTCCAACCTGGTTGAATAGCTTTACCTGCACGATTTTGCAGAGAGACCTGAAGCCACCTAGTGCAATCCTAGAGCTAAAGCTAAACTGTGACATACTTTTCTGGCTGTTCTGTCTTTCCAGATGACTTCTGCTTTCTGCCTCCCTCCAGTGGCAAGTATTCAAGGACAAGAGTAATGAGCGAGAACACAGGCACAGGAGGCAACATGATCAGTCATGATTTAGACCTGGCTGTTCTCAGCCACTACAGTCCTGCACCAAATGTGGTGCACTGCAGGTAAGAGCCATGGAGCTATTACAGGTGGAGAGGAAGGATCTTTTGATACTACCAGCTCAGACAGGACTAACTCAGAAATCGCTGTTCTGCACAGCAGATGCTATCATGGACTCTTCTTTCTTCCATTATCTCTCATAACATGCTTTTTTAGGCTAATTTTACATATTTGTGATTTTGTGTGGGTTTTTTTTTCATTTATCCTGCCTATCCCATCACATCATTTCCAGAAAAATCAAGAACTGACTGCAATTTTCTTGACTCATTACCTTACATTTGACAGCTGTATCTTCAACATACAGTCTTAGTCCGAAGAAACTGGGAGATGCTCCCATTTCTCTTGACTCGCTCTACCATCTAACGACTTTTCTCCCTAACCCAGTGTTGTCAAACTCTTCTCCCAGACCACAGTCCTAGTATTAACAGTCCAGTAGAGTGCCTATGTCTTACATACTTTGGAAATAGACAAATCACCACCTAATTATGTGAAGCCATAAAATCAGAAAATGGGCTACTAAAGAATCCCCAATGATACATCAAAACAATATAATATACAAAAATTTCAAGCATTTTTAAGTATAGTTCTTGCCACATGGAAAATTTCCAAACAGCGCTTTTCTCTCTATGATAGGTCTGCAATGAGTAGATAAAAATATTTATGAAATTTAAGTCCTCTTTAAAAGCATTATGCAAATCTTTGAATTGCTTTTGTTTGATGGTAGTGCTGTCTTGGGATCACAATTCCATAATTCTGAAAAGTGGAAGGGTTTGACAAGCGTATTGTCACAGTTAGGAGTGTGCATAAATATGCATTCAGAAAACAGCAGCATTTAAAAAAGAAAAACCCACCTGATCCATGAGGACAGTTGGGGAACATCATCTGAGCCATTCTAGTCCTGCTCCTGTGATTTACCACAACTTGTGCAATTTACTACAAGTCTGGTTCTTCCCTCTCTCCTCCTACTACTCTGTTCTATTGGTAGAATCAAACACCTAATGCCAGGCTTTTGTTAGACTATCAACAAGCAGACTAACATTGTTGCGAAGTGTCCCAATGTACTGCTAAGAGCAAGGCTAACAGCTCTTGGATCTACCGAATTGATAACCATAGTCGACTGTTCTGGTTTGGCATGGTCTGCTCCTTTGTGACAACCCAGCGGCGGCTGCCCGCTGCCCAGGGCGGCATTTCACGAGCAGTTGGACTCGTTTCACACCTACAGAGAGGCTGTGCTGTTTGCAGTCAAGCTGAAGAAAGATGTGTTGCACAGAGTGGAAGACAAGAAGAAATCCCCACAGCCCGCGAGAAGACAGCAAGTCTCCTGCTCATTTAAAACTGAATTGTAGAATACATTGCGTATCCAGCTGCTGAGCATTTCATCTTTTTACTTCTCCCTGCCTGTTTGCTTCTTGGAGCGTAGCTGGCTCATCCCTGGTCCCATTTGTCCCCCGACCTATCCCAGAGCCACAAGCTGTTAGCCTGGCATGGTGGCTGCTACTAGGGAGGAGCTGTCTGTGCTCACCAAGGCAGTGTTTTTCTGCTAGGAAAACACCCGTCTTTTCTGTCCAAAGAGATTGTGGCTTCTTCAGTGTTTTGCAGCCAAGGGCAAATGGTTCAGTGATCAGATGGAAGCCATCTGCACATCGAGGCTTTAGTTGATACCATAATTGCACTGGTGCAAACAGCTGGCATAAACACACTGCATTAGCATAAACTGGGATTGACCCCTGTATTTTCTGTCACAGGCTCTCCAAAAAGCCCTGGCACTAAGACAATATGTTCCGTAGACATACCAGTGTGAAAGCCTTACAATAAACAGAGCTCGTTAGAGTCCTCCACCGGAGGTGCCTCTCTGCCGATGGAGAGAAGACAAAGTGGTAGAACTTCCCTTGAAGAGCGAGGGGAAGAATGTTAGATCTAGATCTGCATAGTGACCCTGAGCTGCGGCCCAGCAGGGATGGAACAGGGTTGTCCTGGCCCATGTTTATCTGCCTGGGTGCTACACCACCATTTCTTGGTGGAGCACCATTATGGACAGCACGTGGGCTTTCCGTGTTGGAATAACGAGACACATTTTGATTTTTACAGTTAAGACCGAGTGAAGCCTTCTCAATGCCCTTCTAGGTGAACAAAGATTGACCAAACATTTCACGTTATCTGCTGCCGAATCTCACAGATGTTTCCTTGCAGAAACCTTGAGCAGAATACCAAATGTTTCAACATCACATACAAAGCTGGTCCAAAGCCAAACCTTTACAATGTTGTTTTGTGTTTGCCTATGGTATTGCATGTGCCTGTCAAATCCGCTTCCTGTTTTGGATATTAGATCTTGGGATGGAGAGCTTCCAAATACTAGCCAGGTCCAAAGTAAGCTGTGCTCCGCAAAAATAAAAACAATAATATCAGAAGAAGTATAAATACTCAGATGAACAATTTTCTCTCTATTATTTCCTGGCTTGCAAGCTTACATGTGTTCGTAGGAGGGGTGGCAATTTTAAAAGACGTATGCTAAATTCCTGCTGACCAAATATATGAAAGTCTCTGTTACACTCACAGCCTTTATATCGTACATGTCAAAGTGATATCCAACAAAATATGCATTTAAGACCAATCCCCATCCTTTATGATATTCATACAGTGGGCTTTGGATTAGGTTTGTGAGTTTGTCCACTGTTAGCCTGCTGAAGACGAAGGGAATGCTATTTTGCTATCACCGTCAGTATTTCAGACAGATATGAAGAGTGGCTGGATGTTGTGAAATTGCTTGTGAAGTACGATTCAGAAAGAAGCATGTTGGTGGGATACCCAGTCCTATGAGAAAGAGTGTGACAGTCTGATGGGGAAGAAAGTCACATGTGTGAATGTGAATGCCCATAACAACCAACCAACTGGTATTTTAAACACCAGACCTAGAGCCAGTGTCTCCTTGGCTTTAGTCTTAACCTTATGTCTTTGGGAAAAAATACTTCCAGATTTGCAATCTGGACCTATTCATTAGAGCTGGTTTGAAAGGAAATAAAAAAATGTTGTAAAATACAATATAAAAGTATTTGACTAGTTGAAAAACAAATTTAGACTAAAAAAAGAACATTTCTCATTTCTTAAGTAATTTCTACGTCAAATCCGAGTTTTCTGATCATTTCTATAACGCTGAAGTTGCAGACTCTATGCCACAGGGTTGTCAGGAGAACAATCACATTGGTTGTAAGATACTGAATTCAGCGAAAGCGCACACCTAATTTAGAGCAGTTATTGCCTTAATTTTGGTTTCAACCAGTAGGATGAAACTGATCAAAATAAGACAGAAGAAATGTGAGCGTTTGAAGCAAAGCACTAGCCCTGTGATCCCACCAGAGGAAGAGCAGGATCTCCAAGATGCAGGTAAACCAGCAGCATCACGTTGTATCTCTGTCCCTGTTCTCTCCTTGGGTTCTGCAGAAAAATGATGGCAAAAAGAAATGGTGGCAACCCTGGCTGAACCACACCTCAGGGAAGTTAAAAGCCAGCGAGCCATTACCAGTAGGAAAGATGATGTGTAGAAGTAGGAACAACACACCCTGCCGGAGACGTGTCTGCACACAGCCGTGACCTGCAGGAACGAAACCCCGCTGCTCTCCAATAGCTGCACCAAGAGCTGCCCTCATTTAAGGGGAGTGCGTGTGTTTTAGCAAGATGTGTACAATTTTCCACTCTGTCCCTCCCAAACACTACCGTTGCCCAACATACTTCGACGTACGGGGAAAATTATTTTCTTCCCAGATGTTCCTATTTAGAGCTCAATAACTGCCTTAAACTATATTAAAATTACATTAAAATACTAATAAAGAGAATAAAAACATGAACTGTATGTTCCATTATGCTATAGTTAACTTGTCCTAAAAGGTTAAACATACGCACTAAGATGTCCAACAGCACACGCATGATTTACAGGCACAGTTCCTTTGGATGTTGAGAGGAATTGTCTTTTTAAATCATCTACACAACTCTGAACTCCACTGTTTTTCCAAATTGTTTTAGTGATTTGAACTGGTGGTTAGCACCTCTCTGAGGCTGAGCGTGAAGAGGAGGAGGACCCAAGGCACACAGGAAAGCACAGGTGAGTTATTTGCCACTTGGCAAGAGCCTTCTGTTATCTCTGTCTGAAGTTATCACCCTCTATTAATGTTTTTCTGATAGGTTCAGAGATGCTCAAAGGAACACATTCCAGCCATGACGCTGAAGAAGGGGAGATGAAGCAGCAGAAAAGATGGAAACTGAAGACAGCATCAAAGGCAAGATGCCAGAGATGAATCCTTCACCTGCTTCCTCTGCTCAGTTTCCCAGCCTGGAGAAGCGTTCATTACCTGCAGCAGATCATGTCCTTTCCTCATCAATTCAGAGGTGTGAAGCAGCAGGCAGGCCATTAAATGAAGTCCCTGTTACGATCACTGCCAGTGAATTGTTTCTGAACAGAAAAGAAAAACCTAAAAGCAAACCCACCTGGTACAATAAGCATGGGATCGGTGCAAAACATCTTAAAAAAAAAAATAATAGCACTTAATAGTTTCCAGTCTTCCAAGAAGGACTTGAATCACATATGGACAGAAAAGATGGTGTAAATCAGCAGTCCTAAATCAGCGTTACTGCATTGGCAGGGCACGCGTGCCAGCTGTGAGCGTGTGTCCGCCGCTCAGGATTACAGCCTCTGCCAGGGCTATGGGTAGTGCCGTGTGCGGGAACTGATGCTCATTTCCACGCTGTGCATTGTCTCGGTGGCCTCTGAAAGAAAATTAAACTTTTGACAGAGTAATCTGGCAGCTGTTTAGTGCCCTGCTTGATGTGTAAGTGTAAAAACCCCCTTGTAACTTAGGGGGGTTACTGAGCGGGTGCAATTCAGATGATTTAACTCATATCCTTTTAGTACCTATAAATCAGCCTAGCACAAATCTAGTATCCTGGCTGTGATTATGAGTGACTGAGTCAGCAAAAGCTTTTATGAAAGACTTGGTTAACATGCTGTTACCACCTCACACCTGCAGTTCTTGAGAGGTTCCATTATGCCATCCTCTGGTCTGATTTACTTAATCATCTGGGTTAAAAATGCTGTTTAGCAGTCTCACACCCTTTTTCCTGGAAAATAAAAGTGATTCATTTGAACTTTTTTTCCACCCCATCCCCAGTTCAGGATATTTCATGACAATGAACTGGAGGAGTCACAGAAGCTTTATCTGTCTGCCTTGTGCTTTGCTTTGTGTCCAAGCCAGAAAGATTTTGCTATTTCATGATA
Source organism: Balaeniceps rex (assembly GCA_013401315.1). Lineage (NCBI taxonomy): Eukaryota > Metazoa > Chordata > Aves > Pelecaniformes > Balaenicipitidae > Balaeniceps > Balaeniceps rex. The sequence continues at coordinate 107,741 of VYZW01015398.1, forward strand.
ATTCTGAATCACAGGATTTCTGCTTCAATTCTCACTTTGGTTCTGGCCATTTTTTTTTTTTTTCCTGGGTCATTTTATCTGTTCCAAGGCCAGCAAAATCCTTCTGGATGACAGCTATTATTTATACACCGGTACTTTTTTCTTGCTATTGCTAAAGTTTTTCTTAGTACTGAAGTGAGTGACTTTGCAAACAAGACATTGTTAAAGTACAATGAATGCCCATTAGGACCAATGTTAGAGTGGATTAGCAAGGGTAAAAGACTTCAAACATTCTGTTCATGAACTGTAGACAGTTCATTGACTTGAAAAGGACAAGTAAATTGAGTAAAAAGAGAAAATATTTATCCACCCTAAAATTTCACTGGCTTTCAGAGCAAGAATTGTTCTCCAGAGTTTCAAACCATTAAGAATGCCTGTTGGAACCATCCCCTATACTTAAAAGATCTGCAGATTCCTCTGAGAAGAATTATAGTCCAAAATTCCAGCTAATTTTTTTTTTTTTAAATTTTTCCCTCTCTAGATAACAGTAGTTGTCAGATATTTTCACAGTTTTGATTTTTTTTTCCCCTGGACCACAAAATTGTATTGTGCCGTCAATGCAGAAGAACCATTCGTTCCACCAAATATTGAGAAGGCGGCTGGCTATGTGCACTTTGATCTCATCCAGCTGCCTGCTTTGTTATTTCACAGGTCAGCCTTGAAGGTGGATTTTTGTATGTGCAGAGAGGAATTTTATTTTTTTCTTAAACTGATGCGTGTTTGCAGTTAAATTAAGGTTGCTGAATGTACTTTGTCTTAATTTTTTTTATAAATCCAAAATGAATCATCATAGAATCATAGAATGCTTTGGGTTGGAAGGGACCTTTAGAGGTCATCTAGTCCAACCCCCCTGCAGGGACATCATCAACCAGATCAGGTTGCTCAGAGCCCCCATCCAACCTGACCTTGAATGTTTCCAGGGATGGGGCCTCCACTACCTCTCTGGGCAACCTGTTCCAGTGCTTCACCACCCTCACTGTAAAAAATTTTTTCCTTATATCTAGCCTAAATCTCCCCTCCTTTAGTTTAAAACCATCACCCCTTGTCCTGTCACCACAGGCCTTGCTAAAAAGTCTGTCCCCATCTTTCCTGTAGGCCCCCTTTAAGTACTGAAAGGCCGCAATAAGGTCTCCCCGCAGCCTTCTCTTCTCCAGGCTGAACAGCCCCAACTCTCTCAGCCTGTCCTCGTAGCAGAGGTGCTCCAGCCCTCGCATCATTTTTGTGGCCCTCTTCTGGACCCGCTCCAACAGCTCCATGTCCTTCTTGTGCTGAGGGCTCCAGTCCAAAAAATGGACTTTTTTGCTTTAAGAAACATGGCCTCAGCATCCAAATTTTGATTTGAAGGTGAATTTAAGATCTGTCTCTCAGCTTTGTAAAAGGCCAAATCACACACCTAACACCCCTGTCCCTACTTCTCACACTACATCACAGAGGGGCCCAAATAAGAGACACTTCATTCCCTTTAGCTGATGGCTTTGCTCTACTCCTGGGGACATGGTGGCAGTTTCCTCTGATCTACAGCCACTCTTGATTTGTCTGCTTGCTTTTTGATTCAGCCTTAACAAAGAGGTCAAATCTGTTACTTTTAAGCAGTCACATTTTTTCTTGAAAATGACAGTCTTCAAAATACTCCAGCAAACCCTATGCTCTGCTCTTTTCCAGGAGGTTTAACAGAAACCACGTGGCTCAGCTTTAGTACTTGGTCAAACGCATCTATTTTGGTTTGTCAGACTGCCAGCTCGAGTGTGGCTATAGCCCCGTCCAGTCCCAGGCAGCATCTCCTTCTGATGGAGACACAATTGCACCAACCCTTACTTCAGGGGTAGGCACAGCGGTGACATTCAGCTTTTACAACAGAGCACGAAAACCGCAAGCCCAGTCCTACCCACAAAGGAGCCCACAGTGCCGCCCCGCCGTGGTTTAGCCCAGGACATTTGCAATTTATGGAAAGCGCACCAGAAATTCTTTGCAGAAAATGAAAACAACGTCTGACCGCTATTGTCTGACCCCTATGTAACAACTGCTGCGGTAAGCCTTCCCCCTTCCTTCATGGAGGACTGGTCCAATTCTAAATGATTCCTCCATGAGTATTCCAGACACATGGTCTCATTTCTGGCAGCCTCCCCTACGCTAAATTCTCTCTGGTGCCTGGAACAGCTGCTTATTCCTCCAGCTTGAGCCTTTGAGATGTAAATAGTGTAATCTGACTTCAAGAGGCAAGGAAATATTAGCAGAATTTAATGTAAATATTGTATAAATCATCCCAAAATAGCATGGCCACGGGATGAGCCAAAGACACTAACTGAAAGTTAAACAGACTAAGTAAATATAGACTAAATATATTCCCCTCCTGGAATTGCCGCTGGAATGGATCCAGAGAGGAAATAGGTTAAAATGCAGTCTTGTGGCAGTGATATTAAAAAGCCATTGGCCCATTTGGTGACATTTATAATGAATTTTATGTACTCCGTACATTTTTAATACATGCCGAGTTAAATATTATCAAATCTATAAAAAGATTATGGAAAAAAAATGTCTGGTTTCATATGGATGGACACTGCCTGGAACTCTCTCGGTGGGTTTTGTGTAAGAGAAGTGTTTGAAAGAAAACATGAAAGGCAAAAAAGAAAAAAAAAAAAAAAACAAACCAAAAACCAAACAAAAACCCTGCAGTACAGTTTTCAAGAAATGTTGCTTGCCCATTTGGAGCCTAGAAGTCATCACACATCAAGGCAACAGAATTTCCAGGACGCGAACCACAATGGGGACCAAGGAATGAGATGTATTAATTCCATCCCTTACACGTGCAAATGAAGAAAAATCAATTTGTCCAGTGTGGCTTTGTGCAGCTTCTGATTCAGTGCAGCGTAAGTCTAAAAGGACCCTTTTCTCGTATGGATGCTTTTTAGCAGGTCCCTAGCCACTGCTGTAGCAAACATTACTAACAGTAGTTTTGTGCATAGATTCTAGAAGACAAACTGATGCCCTGACTTGCCTAGAACAGTCCTGGAATACAGGCACTTGTCTTGATGTCCCAAAGACTATTTTTCAAAAAGCTACTTTGTCCAAAATTTTGTCTGAATTACAAACAGGATGGGATTTCCATGCCTCCCACGTACCCAAAGAAAGCAGCAAGCCCCCAGCGTGGCTCAGCTACCCAGCAGAACTCAAACCAGAAGCTACAGGTGAAGTCCAACACACCCAAAGGGAACCAAGATGGGTCTGAACTGACAGAACCCTCAGCTTCTCTAGCTGGATCTGTGTTGATATGATTTACATGCTAACATTTTCATTATGAAAGGCTGGAGAGACTCCAAGAAGGTGAGTGACTGCTGCTGTGTGATCCCTTTTCACAAAAACTTCTGAAACAGCTGGGGCAAACTAACTAAAATTTTCTTTCTTTACAGAGATATCCTCAGCCTACGGGGCAGGAGAGGAAAGTGATTGTGAAACGCAGAATGGGGGCTGCGTTATCCTCATGCTGATCTGTACCGCGAGGCCTCGGTTGCTGCTCACGCCACTTCAGCCGGTGGCAGGGGTGACCGGCCAGCCCCTGGAGGTCTCCGTCAGCCTCGCAAGGAGCGGCTACAAGGTGAGGGGTTCCTCTGACCAAAGCGTGACACACAACTACGAGTTCAAAACTCAACAGCCAAGAGACAACACAGGAGAAAGTCCTTTAACCTTCCTGCTACCTGCAGGCTGTTCAGGCCTACGTATAAAGCAGCAGGGAGGAAAGTGATAGAAAAGAGGCAAGGGAGAATGAGAACTGTGGATGCAGCGAGTCCCACTTAAGTTTCTTTCTACCTTCCAACATAACAGATTTTGTTTGCTTTAGTAAATGCTGTCCCAGATGCAGGAGGAGGTATTTGCAAACACCCAAACAGGTTTACCAGGCAGGGTTTACCCTCCTTGGCAGTCAGACCACAGCGTCCTGCAGAATAGCTTTTTTCTCTGTATTTCTGGCAAAGGGCTAGGCCAAGTCACCTCCCCAGGCTACTCGCAGCCCTGGTGCTATAAAGGCTGCACTTAGAGCACCCTGCCAGACACTTCTCCGAGTCATCGTTCACCGTAGTTCTCAGCAGAGGACTTTGATCCCTTTTACTCAACCAGCATACAACAACCTGACAGATCACTATGTCCTTCACCCGGTAAGTGCTGTCTGAGGACCTGGTACATGTAACACACAAGCGCAGGACCCCTGTACGATTTAAATATGCGCATACAGCACCACTCTGGTGTTTGTGCATGGCACTGCACTCGCTCCTCTATCAGAGCTCTTGCAGGTACGTTGGTGCCGTACTCAGCCTGGCTAACGCGTGGCACCCAGCAGCGTACGGGACGCTGTGAAATGCTGTATCAGTGCATCAGAGGGAGCACGCTCCTCTACTGCGCCGTGTAAGCACCCTCCTGGGGTCAGCACTGCCCAGCAAGAGTTAATCCCTAAGTGGTGTTTTGGGCAGGTCCATCTTTCCTCAGTGGACCAAGCCCTCACTATTGAGGGCTCTGGTGACGTGCCTGTCCCCACTCCCCAGTTCAGACAGCATTTAGTAGTGCCAAAAGGTGGTAAAATATGCTGTTAGCTTAATTTGCTCCAAACAAAATGCAGCGCAGCCCTCAGGTAAGGTTTACCAGTTGAAGATAAATCAAAACATCACAGACAGGTTTTTCCTTGACTAAGCATGTTGGTCTGGGACAATCCATAACACACCAACTCCTCTTTGCCTTTGCTTTAACAAGCAAACAAGATCACCCTTGTCCTCCCCTCCCAAGTCTGCCATGCAGTTCACCACAAACTACTGCCCAGAGGACATCGTTGTCACCCAGATAAAGAGCAGCACTGGTCTGCTGTGAACCATCAGCCCCCAGAGCTGGGTGGCCATGGTAGAGGAGCTTGGTAACTCACCTGCTGCCTACGTCAGCTTCCACTGGACCTTCCTCAGGTAAGAGCAGCACAGCTCCAAGGAGGAAATGAGGAGGAGGAAACCTGGGGGAGCATATTAGCTTGTGGCTAATTGTCAACCTCCTCTTAAAAGTGCTGGGCCCACAGCTGTAGTAATTTAAGCTCTAATTCCTAGAAAACACCCTAGAGAGGCACCTCCCTGGCTTTGTGCTGCTTCTGGAGCCTGGTCCTGTGTGACCCTGCTCCATCTCCTGTGGTTGCTCAGAAGGCAGCCAAGGAGTGGGAGGGCATCTGGGAACCTGGAGCTTGGGAGCCCCTGAGTTTCAGTTCTCTGCTTAGATACTGGGGTGGTCTTCAGCAACTCACTGAGCCCTGCGCTGCTTCATTGTCTTTGAAGGGTTAGTCCAGGGTACCCGGCAGCGTGGAGGACGCGGGCCCTAGCACAATTTTACAGAACAACGCAGGTGCACGCTGCCCACCATAGCGTTTCTATTTAAAGCTGCTTAAGTGGTGCCAGAGGGTACTTCAAGTGTAGTCACCTAAATCCACTGAGGTCAACCTGTGGTGTCCAGAAGTGTTTCCCGTGAATAACTGTGCTGATTTGTCACACGGAGGGGACTGTAAAGCTAAATGTGTTAACAATTGTGGAGCACTTGGTCAGGATGGCCATAGAGGCAGCAAGAACACCAGATAGCTTTTGCAATGTGCTCATTTGAGGCTGCACAGTGATTAGCAGAAGTGGGTAGCAGCTGCAGAGACCAAATTCCAGCTTTGCTGCTCAATGCAGGCTTATTTCTCTTTGGTAACTATCCCACATATTAATTTCTGACGCTGAGTATCTGCTACTTCTAAGGCAGTTCTGGGATCTCCCCTCTTGTAGATTGCCTCCAGGTCTCATACCAAGATGCTTCGGGGTGAATGCTGCAGCAGAAGCTAAAATTGCCCATCACCTGAAAGTAGGTAAGTAAATCCAGGTGGTGGAAGCTGGTCTTGGAGAACTAAAATTCTACTTGTTAGGGGCTTAAGAAACACTGTGAACTTAATGGGAATGATCCCAGTGCAAGCTCTGTGAAACACAGAAGAGAATCATTTTTTTGGTAAATACAGCTCACAAATCACTGTCTTGTGTCCTAAGCTTCTGCTCTAGAGAACAGACCTCTTATCTAAACAGAAGGAAATAATAATGTACATTGCAAATAGCAAGAGATTTTACTATGGAACTGAAAAAAAAAAAGCCTTGATTTTTATTTTGTATCTCTGAAACAGAGGAAGCATCAGACCTTTTTACTATTAGGTGTTGGATTGATTTATTTTACTCTGCTTAAGCAAATTTAAACTGGTTTTCAGTTTTTCATTTCCTAAATACTTATCCCATTTGCTTTTCAGGTATTTCATATTAGATTTCTTTAATACTAGATATTTCTTTTTAAAGATGGCTTCTATTAAGTGCCTTCCAAATTAAATCCAGCAGAATGATATGCTTTGAGACACAGCAAAATCAAACAATATGATAATCAGTCATCAAAATTCCTAATTTCTCCTTTATCTGGGCTTGCTGCATTCAGTGAATAACATTAGAATTTAGCCTTATGCCACAAAACCGCAGGCTACTTTTTATGTAAAAATCTGCCTCGTGTTGGCAAAACACTAAGTTTCAAAATCAGAATTGATTAATTTGAAGAGTGTTTCTACGGGATGGAGACTGAAGACTTGATTTCAGAGCACTGAAATTAGAACATTTTGCCATTAGCTTCAGCGGTCAGTCTGAGTCAGTAATGACAATAACTCTTCATCAACGCATTTCCCACAATTTTTGGTACCAGATGGTGCTTTATACTGAGTGTCTAGAATGACCAAAGGCAGAACTCATTCATGTCTAGATCTCCTAAAACCATGATCATGTGGACCAGGGAACCAAAACAGCATGGGAGAAGCAAATATAGGAAATAATGAAGTTCTGGGGTTTTTTTATTTTTAAAAAAGTTACATTCTGCCTAAGAATCAAATACAGCCATAAAACCAAAATGAAAAACGTCGTTTCTTTTCCTGTCTGCGTTAAGCTTTCCATGAGGTCTTTAATCAGAAAGACTCAAGCCTAAACCAGATGCGTACCTCATTGTTGGAACTCCATCTAAAACTTAGCACCAGTTCTCTCCAGAGATCACCTCTGACACAGGGAAAGGTGTAATTCATCACAACTCAGCTTGACTTTATCTGCAAAGCAGCCAAAAGCATGTGCTGGGTGGGATTTTTCACCATCAACACTCTGGTTAAGCCAAGAAATGTTTCCAAAGGCTGATGCTGGAACCACTGGGCAGGGACCAGCACTGATTAAAACTTGGTCACTCTGTTCCCAACTCTGCCGCTGACATTAAATAAATTGGGGCAAGTCATTTTCCATGGGTGTCCAAGCCAAACTAGTGCTTGTAAGCTCCTTGTGACTGGCTTATACAGAAACTAATACTATGCATCCCTGATTACTGTTGAATCAAACACATGAAGTGAATCAGTGTAAGCTCTTCAGAACTGCCCCAAACCACCCAGTATAAGCTGTTACTCTATGAGGTCTGCTTTCAGATGTACGAGTGCTGGGAAAAAGGAATTTGAACAGAGTAATGATGTCACACACAAACTTTTGGAGCACTCAGTGTTCTCAGAAATGTAAATAACATCACGAAACACCACATGGGATATGTAAGCTGCTTTAATAATAAATTTATTAAGTGGCAAGAAGCCACTGCTTTGTAAACTGATTTTACTCAATCACAGTCCCTCTTATTTTTTCCTCATTTAACATGAATACATTCTGTAATTTGTATGTGAAAGATTTAAGTAGAGATATGTTCTGGACCACTCTTGCTGATTTTACTGGTCAGAAAAATATTAAACATGCGGAAACAGCACCTTATTAAAACTATAGACCTTTTCTCATTACATCTCCTTTGCTGCTAAGCTAAATTGTCACCAAATAAGCCACGTCTACAGAGGTTTTTTTCCCTTGTCCTGTGTTCTGAGATGTAATGGGGCCTGCAGAAATGTCTGATAAAACCTCACATATAGTAAGTAATTCAGGCTTTGTAAGCAATAGCTGCAGTTGCTTCTTCGGACTAGAGAGAGCTTCTCATGCATTAATGCACTTTGTTAGGTTTTGTGAGGAGCTCAGAGGAGGATGTGCCCTCTTCCTGAAACAGTTAGTTGAGCCTGGACTCTGCACCACTGATATTGTTCAGCAACTGTGTGCACCAATAATTTAAAAAACCCCAAGAAATCAGGCTGTTTTTATCAGAAACAAGTAATAAATCTTATCATGACAGTAAAAAAAAAAATGGCAATTTCTGATGTGTGACATTTTCATTGCTTGAGAATGAATCAGTGCAAAGTGAGGTAACCCACGCACCCTGTCACTTAGGGCTGGGGCGCATTAAACCAGGCGCCGCCTTTTCGAATCCCTCTCCATATCTTCAGTGGGAGAGTCTCCATTGCACCCTAGAGGGGACACCATGTTTAGCAAAGGGTCTTCTGATGCCCCTCCAAACAGGGACAGCAACAAAGCCACGCCATAGCCAGTAGCTCGTTCACCCTAGGGAAAAAAAACACCCAACACACAACAATTCACACTTCAGATTGTATAATTTGAATCTAGTTTTAATTTACCTACTCACTCAACAAGAGCAGTGATGGCGCATGGCCACAGCGAATACTCGGGGCCTCTGGCAGGCCTGCTCAGCTTCTGCTTCTGTATCCTCACTGCTATTGGAATCTGTCCTGGTTAGGTTAAATCAACACGTCGGTTGATTCACATGAGAACAGAGCTCACACTGACTCGAGGGTGGATTTATACTAACATTGTTCAGGGCAGGGAATGTTCCATCCAGCATGAGCATGGATTTGGAGTATGAGCTGAGTAAGTTGGGTTTAAAAAAAAAGGAGATGGGGGAGTAAATTGGCCTGTTTCATAGGAAAAAAGAATATACACAAGTTCCATCAAAGGGAGGAGGGGAAACCCCCAAGAGGAAACAAATGTTTTCTCTGCTGCAGGTCAGCAGGCAGGATGATCAACTCTGGTCAATCATCTTAAAACAATACGGGTGAAAAATGGAAGGCTAGGATTATTGCCATGAACAGAAAGCAGGCCAAGTTGTCAAAGTTCACAATTATATTGATGATTAAAGTGACCATTAGAATATTCTAACACCAAAATGAAAAATACGAACAGATGAAGCTACCAAAACAAAGAAATTCCCAACACAGATGAAGAGTCAATACTTTTCAGAAGAACTCTTCTCCACCTAATTCTCTCACTTTGAATTTGATGGCACAGAATTCAGAGCATCTGCAGGCACAAACAGTGTTCTTTACCCAGCTTGCTCGCCCAGGAAAATGTCAGAAGTCATATGAACATACTCACTGCATGAACAGGCGCAGCAATGTCTATATGAACCCAGACTCCAGGCCAGTCAAAGCCAATGTGAGAAGCAATGAAGAGCCCAGCACAGGAGCTTGGAGTATTGTCTCGGTCCTGTAGAAATAATAAAAATACAGTTGGTCTTGCAAGAAAAGAAAATGTCAATGTTTTATTCTTGCCTACAGAAAAGACAGTTGTGTAAATCTAGTTCAGAGCTTAACAAATGGCCCTAAAACAGTCTTGCAAAACAACTATATTGTAAATCCTTTGACTTAATCTCTGGTAGCAGTCTGGCCCTGCTCAGTTCCTCTTCTTCCCAAGCTCCTTTCTGCAGTGTTTTTGGAACTTAGCGCACATGATAACTCTCAAACACAGCAAAAGCAGCTGCCGCAATCCCCGACGCCTCTGTCCTCAGTCCCCTGGTTTCTGCATTCCGAGTTACTGTCTCTGTTGGTTATATATCATCTAAGGAACACTCGTCTCTCCTTCTTAAACGGTCTCCATCCAGGAATTTAGCATTCATCTTAGGGCCACGCTTAAAAGGCAAGCAGCTTAAAGATACCTTCACAGCAAGCTACCCTGTTTAAAACTGATGCTAAATATCAGTGTAGTGACCTATAGCCTGCAAAATCCCCAGGTAAAAGACCCTGAAGACCATAACTATATGGCCCATTTCTAAAAGATTACAGCCCACATGAAGAACTTTCAGCCAGCTATCAACAGGCCAGCACGTTATCTAGAAAACACACATTTTCATGTAATAAATGAAATTTAAAAGAAAAAAAAAATCTTACTGCCACAGAGTTCTTCATATCAGCTACAGCAGAGGTAAATTCACTGAAATGGAGCTCAGGGCAATACACAAGAGGATGGACCAAGTCTCCACAGTTCCTGCCAGCTTTAACACAAGCCTTTTCCCACTCTTCGTTATTGGTAAGGACAGCAGCATGATACTTTCCTGTAGCAACTCCCTAATGAGATATAAGACAAAATCAGGAAGGGTTCATCTTAACTGTGCTGGGTAGAATAATTCTGTACTACTCCCTCTCAGCATTAACAGCTGTTTTCCATCTAACAAAACCACCAAGAAAAAATATGTCTCAAAACTA